>SKCR01015061.1:0-191275 GCA_019454045.1 Zanthoxylum bungeanum | reverse complement strand
GCTGTCAGCCTCTGCCTCTGCCATCAGCCTCTGCTGTCAGCCTCTGCCGTCTGCCTCTGCCCTTCAGCCTCTGCCTCCGCTCTCAGGGTCTGCCTCTGCCCTCAGCCTCCGCTCTCAGCCTCTACCGTAAGGGTCTACTCTCAGGGTCCGCCGTTAGGGTCTGTTTGAGGATAATAATTATAATTGTAATTTTGTCATATTCGGATTTCCCAATTACCGTGTAATAATTGTAATAATTGTTGTATACACAACCATTTTTTGCTATTGAATATTTCTGATCATTTGTGGGAAATTATTAAAGTTTTGAATTCTATGCTACAGGTTAAAGTTTTAACAATTTGTCAATCAAGAAATTGTGAGAACCAACTTGCATGCACTTGCATGGAACCTTCCCAAGCATCCAGCAATCATCCAGCTAGCATCCTCAAGCTCCAGCAAACTGCCAAGTGTTTTTTCAAACCATCTTTCGGTGGGTTTGAAACTTTGGTGAAACAACCAAAGAAAAGCCATGACACAAGGAACAAATTAAGGGTGAATAGTAACCAACCTTGCCCTATAAATTGAGGTCATTTCCAGTGTTAAAAACCATCCCAAAGAGTGAAATACAGAGAGAGTGTGTGAGGTTTTGTAAGTTTCAAGTGTAAACTTTGTAAATTCTACTCTTGATAGTAATAGAACAGATTCGGTTTTTCCTCAAAACACATTCTAGAGTGATCAGTGAATCACAACAAGTGGTATCATGAGCTTCGGTTGTTCTTTGGGGTCGTAAAACCGATTAACAGAGGTTCCGATCGGAAAACCGGTTCCGACGAAATTTGTCAAAAATCCAATTGAGGGCACCATCAGCTAGTTCACGGCGAGACGAGCTCGGTGGTATTTCGACGACGACTGAACCGATGACCACGGACGCGCGCACGCGCTGGCACGTCAGTTCCAGTCTCACGCACGCGCTCCACGTGCCAGACAGAGGTTGAAGACGAGTCCAGTCAGCACCACACAATCTGCCACGTCAGCCTACCTGCCACGTCAGCTGCCACGTCAGACGCCACGTGTCCGCCATGTCAGCAAAGCCGGTCCCACACTGCCACATCAGCACTGCCATGTCAGCAACCACGTCAGCACTGCCACGTCAGCAGCCACGTTAGCCACCTAGTAAATTTCATTTAGCCCCCTAAAGTTTAGAATTTACAGTTTTGCCCCAGAACTTTTAGGAATTTACAAAGCAACCCATATGTCGAATTTAGACCAATGAAGTGTTTATTCCACCATTTTCGACCGTTTCGGACGCAACAGTGACTTAGATTTGTGAAATTCAGCACCGATTTTAATCTATTTTCATTTTAAACACTAAAACTTAAAATGGAAATGGAAGATTCTCATTCTAGTGCAATGATTAAACTGGCTGCAACTAATTACTCCCTATGGAGACCTCGTATGATAGATTTTTTGCATTGCAAAGATTTGTTTAATGTCATCGAGTTGAAGGGAGTAAACCAGAGTCTGGTAAGGAGTATGACTTGAATAAACTCAACAACAGAACTTTGGGTCAGATTAGGTAGTGGATCGGTCACAGCGTCTTCCACTACGTAGCACATGACACATATGCTTATGAAATGTGGAGGAAATTGGAAGACATGTTCCAGGCTAAAACAGCTCGTAATAAGACCTTAATCATGAGGCGTTTGGTGAACCTGAAGCTACGGAGTGGAACTTCCGTTGCAGAACACACCAACGAGTTCCAAAGCCTAGTGAACCAGTTCTCTGCAGTAGACATCCAACTGGCAAACGAAGTTCAAGCCCTCTTGCTACTCAGTTCTCTTCCTGATAGTTGGGAGACTCTGGTGGTTACTCTCAGCAACTCAGCTCCAAGAGGCAAACTTACCATGCCTATGGTAAAGGATGCCATATCAAATGAAGAAGCCAGAATAAAAGACGTGGGCTCAGATCAAACAGAATCACTTGTCTCGGAGCAGCGAGGAAGACAACAGGAGAAAAATCAAAGTGGGAGGAGAGGCAAAGCAAAAGCAGAGGCAAATCCAAGGACGGGAAGAAGACATAAAAATGCTTCCACTGTGGCATTGAAGTCCACTTGAAGAAAAATTACCAGAAACTGCAACGGGAGCAGGGACAAGGCAATAACCAGCCGAAGAAGAATGATGTGGAGACACTAGTAGTTACTACGGTAGATGTAGCTATATGCTCCGGCCAGGAAGAAGCATGCCTTCACACCGCAACTCAGGATGTCGAGTGGGTTGTAGATACTGCAGTATCCTACCACGTCACTCCTCACAAGGATTTCTTCATAACATACAAAGCTGAAGACTTTGGTGTAGTGAAGATGAGGAATACCAGTTCTTCTCAGATAGTGGGAATTGGTGAAATACAGTTGCGGACAAATGCAGGGTATACAATAACCTTGAAGGAGGTCAGACATGTTCCAGAACTTCGGCTCAACTTACTCTCGGGGTAGCCCTTGAAAAACAGGGCTATGCTAGCCACTTCAACAATGGCACTTGGAGGATGATAAAAGGTGCCATGGTCATCGCCCGAGGACACATATGTGGAACCTTATACAAGACTCATTTGAAGATTTGTGCAGAAAGTCTCAATGTAGCTGAACTGGAGGCTTCTCAGAATCTGTGGCACCAGAGACTCGGTCACATGAGTGAAAGAGGGTTGTCTACCTTGACAAAGAATGATCTAATCTCTGTCTCAAAAAATGTTGCCCTGGATCCTTGCAACCATTGTCTATTCGGTAAGCAACACATAGTCTCTTTTAATTTCTCTTCTATAAGAAAATCAGAGTTACTCAGTCTGGTGTACTCTGATGTATGTGGTCTATTGGAGGTAAATTCACTAGGCGGTAATAAATATTTTCTGACTTTCATTGATGATGCTTCTCGAAAAGTATGGGTGTATTTCCTGAAATCAAAGGATCAGGTCCTGGACTATTTCAAACTGTTTCATGCCATGGTCGAGCGTGAAACAGGGAAGAAACTGAAGTGCCTTCACACAGACAATGGAGGCGAATACACTTCCAGGGAGTTCGATGCCTACTGCTGAAGCCACGACATTCGACACGAGAGGAATGTTCCACGCACCCCACAACACAATGATGTAACTGAAAGGATGAACCACACTATTATGGAGAAAGTCAGAAGCATGATCAGCATGGCTAAGCTGCCAAAGCCATTCATGGGAGAAGTTGTTCGTGCCATCTGTTACCTGATCAACAGATCACCATCTGTACCATTGAACTTCGAGATTCCGGAGAAAGTGTGGTCTGGTAAGAATCCCTCATATTCTCACCTAATAATATTCGGATGTTTAGCATTTGCACATGTATCTAAGGAGCTCAGGCAGAAGCTCAATGCAAGGACTACTCCATGCATCTTCAAGGCTATTGAGACAAAGAATTTGGATACAGGTTATGGGACCCGAAGGAAAGGAAAGTCATCAAAAGCAAAGATGTAGTGTTTCTCGAAGACTAGACAATATAAGACATTGAAAAGCCCAATATGTCTTCTAAATCCAGTGCCAACAAAGCTGATGCAAATCCAGACACAACCCAGCACCAACACCAGTGGCCACAGATGATGATGGGGTGCAAGACATGTCAGAAGCAGAACCAGATGAGGAAGGAGGTGTTGAGCATGAGGAGCTGCAGCCTGCTCCATCAGAGGCTTCGGGATCATCCACAGATCCGGATGAAAACAGACAGCCAGAACCTTTAGTACGAAGATCTGAGCAAGGTCGGATTCCATCAGCCAGATACTCAAGATCAGAATATATTCTGCTTACTGAATATGGGTAGCCAGAAACCTTCAATAAAGCTGTATCTCATAAAGACAAATACAAATGGCTGCACGCAATGCAGGATGAGATGGAATCTCTGCAAAAAATAACACTTATGAGATAGTCAATCTCCCACATGGAATGAAGGCACTGAAGAACAAATGGGTGTTCAAGCTCAAGAAAGATGGCAGCGGAAAAGTGGTGAAACATAAAGCTCGGCTAGTAGTCAAAGGATTCCTACATAAAAGGGGAATTGACTTTGATGAGATTTTTTCACCGGTGGTAAAAATGGCTTCAATCCGAGTCATCCTATGATTGGTAGCCAGATTGAACTTGGAGCTTGAACAGATGGATGTCAAAACAACATTTCTTCATGGTGATCTGAATGAAGAAATCTACATGGAGCAGCCACAAGGATTCAAGGTTTCAGGAAAAGAAAACCTTGTTTGCAAGCTGAAAAAGAGCTTGTACGAGCTCAAGCAACCACCGAGGCAATGGTACAAGAAGTTCGACTCATTCATGGTGGGTCAAGGCTACAAAAGAACTGCAGCAGATAAGTGTGTATACATTCAGAGGTTTCCATATGGGAATTTCATTGCTCTTCTACTGTATGTATATGACATGATGATTGTTGGACAAGAAGCAGCGAAGATCAGCCAGCTGAAGAAAGAACTCTCCAAGTCTTTCGACATGAAAGACTTAGGACCGGCTCAACAGATTTTGGGAATGGAGATTGTTCGTGACAGACAGAACAAGAAGTTATGGCTTTCACAGGAGAGGTATATTGAACGGATAATCAAAAGGTTTGATATACAGAAAGTCAAACCAGTCAGTGTTCCGCTAGCGCACCATTTCAAACTGAGCAAGAGTTTGTGTCCCTCATCCAAGAAAGAGATATATGAGATGTCATCGATACCATATTCTTCAGCAGTTGGAAGTCTAATGTATGCAATGGCATGTACCAAGCTAGATATTTCACACGCAGTGGGTGTAGTGAGCCGTTTTCTCTCTAACCCTTGAAAGCAACACTGGGAGGCAGTCAAATGGATTCTCAGGTACCTCAAGGGTACATCGAAGTTTCGTCTGTGTTACGGGGGAGCTGATCCGATCTTGGAAGGCTATACAGATTCAGATATGGCAAGAGATCTTGATTGTAAGAAATCTACATCAGGATTCATCTACACTTTTGCAGGGGGAGCTGTGTCGTGGCAGTTGACCAGCGTAAACACACACGTATAACGCAAGCGCACGTATCGTTCAAGTAGTATAAAAATATCGATCCCACGAGGACTTAATTCCTACTGTTGTTATTAATTATTGAATCTATTTATTTACAAATATCTAATTAAATGGAGAAGAGAGAGATTGTTTGTTTGTTTGGTTGAATGTGGCTTTGCTAAATAAATAAATAAATAAAAACACGAAAGAAAATATTAAAGAAAATACAAAAGACGCAAAGATCTAGGGTTGTGATTTCTTCCAATATCATATTAATGATGAAATGGTTATTTTATAGTTGGGTAATACATTGATTTATTAACCTGGAACACGAAATTATGCGAAAGCATCTGTCGATGGTCAGACACAAATACCCAGTTTAACCCAATTGAACCATATGTCTATGTCAACCAAATTATTTGGATTCATTAAGATTAAGTTCCAATTATAGCTACCCCCGCCCTACAGGTATATTCCTATCCTGTAAGGAAATCTATTAAAGGGTTATCTATCCTCAAGGAAGATCGTGGGCTATTGAGTCTAAGGTTTTAAACTTAAAATCCCTATGTCTAGTTCATTTTAAGTTTACCTTATCAATTTTATTAATGGCCAATTAATAAAAATCATTAAGATTAAAACTCAATAAATAAATCTTTAAATTACCCAAACTATAATCTAACCCTTATAAACCGGTGATATTGAAATTCATCACAACCCCAGATAACTAATTTAGTTACAACACATAACTAGGGCTAGTAACAACTGAAAAGTAAAAGACATAAAGTAAAAACGCTGAAAAGTAAATTACAATAAAATGCTAAGGTAAAAGGAATTACTTTTACTACTACTTATTTAGATATCTCCCATAAAATAATATATAAACTTGTGATAATATTACCAACCGACCAATCTGGCGGTATCCTGATTAAGTCCAACCAGCCATTAAGGCGGTATCATAATTAAATTACCAACCGACCAATATAGCGGTATCCTTGATTAGTTAGGTTTAAACCAGATTAAAATTAAATTACCAACCGGCCAATATAGCAGTATCCTTTTTAAGTCAGTATTTTAATAGTGAATATATTTTTTTTAAGGGAGATTAATCTAAATAGTAACAGTAAAAGAATTACCTTTCACCCTAACTGGGGAAGTTACCTTATCATGGTGAATAGTAAAAACTGTAAAAAGTAAAAATTAAATTACTATTATTACAAAACGTAATTAAAATTATTTACAAAAATAAAAAAAAAAAAAACTAAAAACTAAAGACTCTAGAGAGAGAAACTCTCTCTTTAGAAAGAATTTAAGAGAGAGGAAGGTGTGATAAAATCTAAAATTTCACGCTGAATTTATAGGCAAAATTTGGTTTCAGCGTCGCGACGCTAGAACAGTTCGACGTGGCATGCTGAGGAGGCGACACGTGGCAAGACGGCTGACTGTTAACGCGACACGTGGCAAGGCGGCTCAGACTCAATTATTGTGATGACGTCATTGATGACGTCATGCAGACGTGGCGCTGTCGTGGAGATGACGCGGCGTTGCAATTGTCGGCACAATAGGATTGCGACACGTGGCGATACGTGTCACGCTGTGATTGGCGGATGCTGACGTGGCAAGTTGACTTGGTTGACCTTGTAAAGTAGCTGATGACGTGGCGTGACACATGGCGAAGTTGACTCTTTGACCACTGACATGGCTGATGACGAGGCGTATGATGGTGCTTGTTTTTGAAACATAGCATCATATTTGGCTTCTTGCTTTTTCATCTGGGCAAGCACTTCCGCTATTCCCGGTTCTTTTTCATTCTTCTAGCCTTTATTCTGCTGTTTGAATCCAGGTAGTGGATTATTTCTTTGCCCTGAAGTGTAGCTCCATGTGAAATTGGGATGATTCCTCTAACCTGGGTTATAGGTACTGGAATACGAATCGTTTCCCTGTCTGTTAAAATTTCTAACAAATTTCACAGTCTCATCATATTGGTTGTAAGATTCTGCCTCAGGTGCTCCTCCATATGGTGAACTTGTGGATCCAGTATAACCCTGCATGCTAAGAGTTTCCAGATATTTGCAAATCTGATCCAGCTTGGCATTCATTATTGTGTTGGCTCATACTTCGTGGATTCCTGCTATTTGTTGGATCATGCTCCTTTCTGTTGCCACAATGAGTTGTTGTTAGCCATTTCTTCAATTAAGTCTTAGACATGATCTTCTCATTTTTCCATTAAAGCTCCTCCAGCAGCAGCATCTATTGTGGTTCTCATTAGCCCAGAAAGTCCATTGTAGAAGGTTTGGACTTGTAGTCATTTTGCAATCTCATGGTGAGGACATTTTCGGAGCAATTCTTTGTATCTTTCACATGCTTCGCAAAGGGATTCTGAGTCATGTTGCACAAAAGATGTGATGTCATTTCTCAGCTTTGCTGTTCTGGCTGGTGGAAAGTATTTTGCAAGAAATTTGCTGGCAAGAGTGTTCCAAGTTGTTGTGGAACCTGCTGGTAGTGAATGTAGCCAAGCCTTAGCTCTGTCTTTCAAAGAATATGGGAACACATGCAGACGCATTGCTTCTTCTGCCGCTCGGATATAATTGAATGTGCCACAAACTTCCAGGAAGTTGCTGATATGGGCATTAGGATCTTCAGTTGCACTTCCCCCAAACTGGACTGATTGCTGTATCATCTGAATGCATGTTTTGATGTCACACGTATTTGCTGGTAAAGGTGGAAGTACAATACATGATATGAAGCCATCCACCATTAGAATTTTTCTATCTCGAATAGGTATTGGTGGTGCAACTTCCAAAGGTTCAGGTTATTAGTTGTTTATGTTGATCAATGCTTCTTGACCTTCTCGCATTTCCCTTCTCAATTGTCTGATAGTTTTTTTCAATTTCTGGGTCAAGCGGATGGATTTCAAAGCTTCTGCTACTTCTCATGTAGTGTCTGAGAACCTGAAACACAAGAAAACAAAAATAATAAGTAAAACAAGTTAGACACAAGTAAAGTATCTAACCCCAAAATTAATAGTAATAGATAAATAAGTCCCCGGCAACAGCGCCAAAAACTTGATTGGTGCTAAACACACACGTAACGTAAGCGCACGTATCGCTCAAATAGTATAAAATGTATCGATCCCATGAAGACTTAATACCTATGCTATCATTTCGCTACTAAAATTACTTAGATTTTGCCACTAAATATGCAGTTTTAGTGGTGAAATGATTTTTGCCACTAATAATATAACTATTACTGGGGAAATAAATTTTTGCCACTAATATATTTTGTGTTGCATTTTTAGTGGCGAAATAATAGCTTTTATTAGTGGCGAAAATTTTAGCCACTCTTGTAGTGTTCATTAATTAGCGAGTAACTTTTTATAATTATAATTTAATTCATTGTATTTTTTAAATAGTTATTATGAGTGCCACTTAATTTGATATGAATCTTTCAGAATAAATTTTGAGATATTTAGAATTAATAAGAGTTTATACTTGTACCATTATTTATTTTCAAATATTACTAAAATAAAAGGAAAATAAGAGATTTAGAGTTATTTGAACACAATTCATATAGATGGAGAAGGAGTTGGATTGTCATTAGACTATTAAAAAAAATATGCGTTCTGAAATTCTGATGTTATTATTTCTCAATGTCTCAAATGCCTATTTATACAAGAAATTCTATGTATAAAAGGAAAGTAATTGAACATTAAATAAGGGTTTCATCTTCTAAATTTACATGAATAAAATTCTTTAATTCTTTCCATATGTGTAAATGATATTATAATTGTTGGCAATTTCACAAAAAAAACTTTAACCCTTAAGAAACAGCAAAACAAAAAGAACATATATAAGATCAAGAAAGCATAAATCAAAGAAACTAGTAAGAAAGCCAACAAACAACAAAGATACGTGTTTCAGCTTAAACTTACATTCACGAGGAGAACAATATCTGATTCTTCTTATTGGTCAATAATGAATTACAATTTGTGAAGTATCTCTCAAGGTTTTCTAAGACCAAAATAACAACTCCTAATTCTCACTGTGCTGTTACGAATCACACCAGCATTGAAGCTTATATGAATTAGCTTTTATACTTGAGTGCTATGTCACGAAACTTGAGAGCCAAGTTACTTGTACACTCAATACAAACTCAACTGATTTAACAGCTTCTTGACTCAACAGTTTTGTTATCATCTTGAGAACCTCCATCTGGATCAGTGATCGGATCACCAAATCACACAATAGTCTAATTCTTGCCATTAGTGTGCGCCCTAATGATTTTGATTCTTGCCATAGATGTATCACTAGTCTTGATTTTTGTCATTTGTGTATGTTAAGATATTCGTGATACTGGCCAATAGGTGCATCATATCCGGCTAGTTTAGTTGGCAAGATTTTTTTGACTAAAAACAAGAGGTTGATGTTTGATGGGTAGAGAAAAAATTAAGTTACTACAAGAGTATAATTAAAATTCTTATCAATACAGAATAAATAATGTGTATTTGTGCTACTGCGCTCAGAGAAAATGAGAATAGTGCAAGGAAAATACCATTACAAAAGAAGATAATATAATACCTTATAAAATTGCACGCTTTATTTTTATTTCTGAATAAATAAAAATTATAATAGTTGGTCTTTTTACTTATACGGAGAGCTTAGGATAAAATAATTATCCCTAAACAATGTGGGATAAACTCTTAAAATATATCATTATCCCTAAGCTATGTGGGATAAAATATTAGAATAATTATCTTCAATCAATGTGGGATAAAACTACAAGTGTAAATATTAATGTGAGGGACCACATAATTTACAACATTCTCCATTGTGACCTATCACTTTAATTTTACACTATCTGTTTGAACAAACATTACCTCATTAAAACATTGTCAGTAAAACCCAGTGGGACAAAACATAATCGAAGGAAAAATAGTACAATGCACTTTCATATAACTATAGTTTATCACATCAATAAATACTCTCCCATAATGAAATACTTCCCCACAAAAGATATCATCAGGATAACTTACTAAGTCAACGCATGCCAATACTATGTATAAAATTCTCAAATGTTGATGTCAATAAAGCTTTCGTAAATAAGTCTGCAAAGTTATCAGTTGAACGTATTTGCTTGACATCAATTTGCTTGCTCTGTTAGAGTTCATGGGTGTAGAATAATATAGGTGAGATGTGATTGGTTCTATCTCGCTTGATGTATCCTTCTCTAATTTGTGCAATACATGCATCATTATCTTCATATACCTTTTTTGGAACATTTATAATAAAGTTTAAGTTGCATGTACACTGAATGTGATGAATAAATAACCTTAACCTTATACATTCTCTGCTTGCTTCATATAGTGCAAGTATCTCTGAGTGATTGGAAGATGTAACAACAACAGACTGCTTTATAGATCGCCATGAAATTATTGTGTTATTGTAGGTAAAAACATACTCTATATGTGAACATGCTTTATGAGGGTCGAAGAGGTATCATGCATCAGTATAACTAATAAGACATGAATTTTGTGTTAGCTCATTTGAATAGAATAATCCCAAGTCTTTTGTCCCATGAAGATAACGTAAAATATGTTTGAAGCCATTCCAATGTACAACATGCGTCCTGATTATTTTAATCCGTATAAAAATCATTATAACTTGATTGAAAATAATTTACGATCTTTTGATTTGTATGCTTCATGCAATTTCAATTCTTCAAAGATTTTCATGTAATATCAGTGTCAAGTGACTCATACAGGTATGTTGTCACTACATCCATAAGATGCATCTCCAATCTTATAGAGACTGTCAAATTAATTAAGAATCAAAATTTAATAGTATTCATCACATGAGAATACCCTTATAATGAATATTAGGTCTCTACAGGAAACCTCGTGCGCACTTTATATGTAACAATCTCATTATATCTATTATATTTCTCTATGAATACATATTTTTATCCAATAGATTTTACATCTTTAGGTTTCTAGACTACGGGTTCAAATACTTCATGTTTGGCCAAAGAAGTCAATTCTACTTGAATTTCTTCTTTCCATTGAGGCCAATCATGTATTTTTCTATATTCATCGATAAATTGAGGTTAAAAATCATTTTTAATTTTAGTAGTTACTGTGAGCGTAAATACATTATTGATGAATTTATTACGATCCCAGATCTCTCATGTATAAGTCAAATTTATAAACTTTTCATCTTCAGATGTTCTTGTCTCTTTAAGGACTTAGGTCTCTTCATTGACTTTTGTCTCTTCATGGACTTGGGTCTCTTAAGGAATTGGGTCGTTTCATGGACTTGTTTCTCTTCAGGGTCTATTATTTTTTCTGGAACTATTAATTCTGAGAATGTGGGTATATCTATAACTCAAGCATTATTTGTGACAAGATCGGGATCTCTTTTTTCCTCTTCCGAAGAAATTTTTTTTCTTGAACCAAGTGGTATGCCACACTTCTTACATGCAACAGATGATCAATTAATAATTTTTACACTAGATTTTTCAATAAGAACAATCACTCGGGTTATTGTATTAGTAGTTAATATATGTGACGTGGTTACTCTTTCTGCATCTGGTAATGATTTGCAATTTGATACAAATGGACTATTATTCGCACTTTATTTTCACGTTGACTAATGCAAGGATCTATTTTTAGAACAATAGAAAATTTCCAAGAAAGTGTGTTCCTTACTTAGGGAGGCTTCATTTCCCCTAATGGGAGAAAAATTATTTCTTCGAAATGACAATCCATAAAACATGCGGTAAAAATATCATATGTTACAAGTTCCAATAACTAACAACATTATGGCTTATTTAAAACCTTTTGTAACACCCTGGTAATTCTGACGACTACTAAGTAAAAGGTGACATAATACATGATATAAATCATGCTCAAGCATGTATGTGATAGTGGAATTACATTACGGACCTTCGATAAATCCTTTGTAGTTCCGATACAGAATATACTTTCAGTTCCACTCCGGAAATCCCTTAATATTTGGGCCATAAATTTGTCATATGATCTTCTATCTTTATGAATTTTATATCTTCAGAAAGGTAAGACCAAGACATATAATTTCCGCGTTAGATAGTTTTCCAAATTCGAAACAGAAGTAGGTCCAAAATCATGATTTCCATGGATGCTATAGTAAAATTCGAGAATGGCCTAGATTAAGTGATGTGGCACAATCTTAGCCACTCATTTCATTACAAAAAATTAGTACTTTGCTTATAAATAAGACATTATTCACCCATCTCTCTCAAAAGCCAAAAACGTGAGCCATGGATGCAAGGGAGTTCTCCCATCTTCTTCATTTCTCATGGAATTTTGATGAATGGTGATGAGTTTTCAAGCTTTTCTTAGTCAATTAAGCTTCTTTTTCTTCGTTCTTCTTCTCATATAGGAAAATGAGTATCCATTCTTTGAGACATGATAATAGTTTTAGTATAACGGTTGTATAGTATGTTCAAAAGAAGTTTCATGAAATGAGAACGAAAAATTACATCTCAGTCAAGAATTCGAGAGATTATTCACTAAAACTCACGGACTTTAGTGCAGTATGTGCGAGCATGGAAAAAGTTATTATATATAAAAATCAGATGTTAAGGAAAGATGAAGAGTACATATGTTTACTAGCCAAGTAGTAAGTTATGATTTCTAAGTCATGGTATATAATGTCCAACATGGTGATCACATCGTCCTTTGATATACTGACAGCGTATGAAAGACCATCAAAAATTAATGTGATATAGTTCATGAAGCAAGGTTGGTTATGAGAATGCACTGTTGAAATTTGGTGGCCTAGGAAATAGCGTGTGAATCTGATGACTTGTGGTTTCAATCCTAAAGGGGATTCGAGGATTAATCATATTTAAGAGGGGGAGATAATATAACACCCTGGTAATTCCGACGACTATTATGTTGTAGGTGGCATAATATATGATATAAATCATGCTCAAACATGTATGTGCTAGTGGAATTACATTACGGACCTTCGATAAATCCTTTGCAGTTCCGATATGAAATTTACTTTCGGTTCCACTCCGAACAGCCTTTAGTAATTTGCCCATAACTATTTCATACGATATCAGATCTTTATAAATTTTATATCGTCGGAAATATAATACCGAGATCTACAACTTCCACATTGGACATGTTTCCAAATTCGAAACAGAGGTAGGTCCAAAATCATAATTTCCATAAATACTACAGTAAAATTTGAGAATGGCCTAGATTTAGTGGTGTGGCACAATCTTAGCCACTCATTTCATTACAAAAAATCAGCCATTTGCCTATAAATAAGACAATATTCACCCATCTCTCTCAAGTGCCAAAAACGTGAGCCATGGATGCAAGTGAGTTATCTCATCTTCTTCATTTCTCATGGAATTTTGATGAATGGTGATGAGTTTTCAAGCTTTTCTTAGTCAAGTAAGCTTCTTTTCTTCTTTCTTCTTCTCATTTAGGAAAATGAGCATCCATTATTTGAGGCATGATAATAGTTTTAGTATAACGGTTGTATAGTGTGTTCAACAGAAGTTTCATGGAATGAGAACGAAAAATTACATCTCAGTCAATAATTCGAGGGATTATTCACTAAAACTCATGGACTTTAGTGCATTATGTGCGAGCATGTGATAAGTGCAGTTTATACGCACTTATTACAGCATTTTTAGCTTACTGTTTTGTTATATTTCGAGATATTTAAATGTCATTTATAGTTTATTTTGCATTTTATTTGTAGGAGCATTATTACATGGATCTGGGAACAATTGCACGTGTTTTGGGACCATACGGGAGCATAGGACATAAGACAGGAGAAACATGGGAGAAATTCATCACACCCAGCCAAGATCCCGAGAGAAGGGCGCCAAGGCGCGACAAATTCCATGCATTGGCGCCTTGGCGCCACTATGTTGGAAGCAACAAGCGCCAAGGCGCTTGTTGCATGCAAATGGAGCCATGGCGCCATTTGCTAAACAATGTAAGGACGCCATGGCGCCTCCCCAAGTTGCACGCATCCATACAAATTTCCCGAGACTTTGGCGCTGTGGCGCCACTCAACCAAGGCTGCGGCGCTGCGGGACGCGCATTCCAGGATTCACTTTTTAGGGTTTTTAATAATCCTAATGACACCTAAAGACTCCCAGACTCAACTATAAATATAACAGTCCATCCAACACTCTATGGGGAGGCTAATACAGAGCACAAAACACAGAAACACATATTTTTAGATACCCAATGAGAGGATTGAAGAGCGACAAGAGGAGATTAAGGGCTGTAATATCCAGAGAGGAAGAGATTCAATTCGGGTTTTATCTTCTTATTTCTTTCTTAAAACTCTAATGATTTCCATTAGATTCGTGGCTTGATTATTTATTGTTTTATCTTTTGTCATGAATTTACTCCTTAATTTTGGAGAACGATTGTAATCTATGATCAAACCTTGTATTTTATTTATCAATTTTGTTATGAAGTTTTATTAATTTATTTATATTCTTTTGAGTTTAATGCTTCTTGGTTGCTGGCCACATTTGAAGATGATGAATGTTTAGAATCTATCACTCGAGAGAGGGGATTTTGAATAGATCTAGAGAATATAGCCTAGGATTTTATAGAGTTCGAGAGAATCTGTAGTCCTTTGAAGTCGTTAACATAGAATGACAAATCGTAATGAGTTGTTAACTATTGGATTTTTATAAAGATATCGAAGTCTGTAGTTAATGATATTTTCACTCGGCACTCGAGAGAGGGAGTGGATAATTTTGGAGTCTTGACTTATAAACAATATAACTGAACAATGATTAATTGGCATGACAAATACATAGGTGACAGCTAGGTAAAATCAGGATCCATAATCTCTATAGTATTAGTTCCTCCTATCTAAATATTTGTATATTTTATTTAATTATTAAAATCTTTATTATTTATTTTCTAAATAAAGTTATGATTATCAATTGTAGTACTTAGTGCGAGTTAACGCAATCCCTGTGGGTTCGACACTCTTAACTCATATTTATAATAAAACTTGACACCGTACACTTGCGGTACGATAAAAAATTATCACAACAGCATGGAAAAAGTTATTATATATAAAAAAAACAGATGTGAAGGAAAGATGAAGAGTATGTATGTTTACTAGCCAAGTAGTAAGTTATGATTTCTAAGTCATGGTATATAATGTCCAACATGGTGATCACATCGTCCTTTGATATAATAACATCGTATGAGAGACCATCAAAAATTAATGTGATATTGCTGATGAAGCAAGGTTGGTTATGAGCATGCAGTCAGTTGAAAGTTGGTGGCCTAGGAAATAGCGTGTGAATCTGACGACTTGTGGTTTCAATCCTAAAGGGGATTCGAGGACGAATCATATTTAAGAGGGGGAGACAATATAACACCTTGGTAATTTCGATGACTATTATATTGTAGGTGGCATAATATATGATTTAAATAATGCTCAAGCATGTATGTGCTAGTGGAATTACATTACGGACCTTCGATAAATCCTTTGCAGTTCTGATATGGAATTTACTTTCGATTCCACTCCGAACAGCCCTTAGTATTTTGCCATAACTATTTCATACGATCTCTGATCTTTATAAATTTTATATCGTCGGATATATAGGACCGAGACCTACAACTTCCACATTGGACATGTTTCCAAATTCGAAACAGAGGTAGGTCCAAAGTCATAATTTCCTTGACTACTACAGTAAAATTTGAGAATGGCCTAGATTGAGTGATGTGGCACAATCTTAGCCAATCATTTCATTACAAAAAATCAGCTATTTGCTTATAAATAAGACAATATTCACTCATCTCTCTCAATAGCAAAAAACTTGAGCCATTGATGCATGGGAGTTCTCCCATCTTCTTCATTTCTCATGGAATTTTGATTAATGGTGATGAGTTTTCAAGCTTTTCTTGGTCAAGTAAGCTTCTTTTTCTTCTTTCTTTTTCTCATTTAGGAAAATGAGCTTCAATTCTTCACTTGTATTCTCACACTTAGGAACCCTAAGAATTTAGAGATTTATTGTTTGATAAGATTGAGAAAAATTTAAGTCTCAATATATGTTTGTGATGTTGTTTAGAGTGGAATATGCTTAAGTTTTTGTTGGAATAATGCCTAGGTGTAAAATTGGCATGAGGACCGAATTCTTAGCATATTGGTGGGATTGTTTTTTGATATTTTGATGATAATTTAAGACTCAATATATGTTCTAGGAATGTTGTAGTTAGAGAATTGCTCATGTGAAGGTGTTAGTATGATGGAGGTGTTGGAATTACTTTGGGCAGTGATAATGGAGAACTGGTATTTGGCTCTGAAATTGGGAGAGGGTCGCGACGCCAATTGGCTAGTGTCGTGTCGTGTAACATGAAGATGATCCCTGCCTCGGGTCGATCGTGTGGAAGACTCGGGTCAGTCGTATAGAAGACAATGGGTAGTTCGGAAAAAACCACTCCTTGAACAAACCTCCCCAAGTAGTGAATTTGTTTGGTTAGTTGGGGAACCAAATCAAACTTGGCAAAAGAAAGAAACAACAGACAAGACAAAAGGTTTAACGTTGTTTGTTGGAATGGATCCAACATACGTCCACAGTGGCAAAGGGAATAAAATATTTATTAGGAGCTCGAATTTGACCGACCTGCTCTAGCTCTCGCTTACACTTAAATTTTTTGCTATCTTTTTTACAAGTTATGTGTGAAACAATTTAGCCAACCCTTTACAATAAGTTTTCAACCCCTTTATATAGTGAGTGTAAGGCTACTATTCTTCCAACTCATGAAATCAACCACGTTACTAAGTCATCATTACGTAGGCTATCTTCCCTAATTACCCTAAAAATAATAGCTCAGTCGTCTGACACCACTACTATCTGCCATCTAAATTTCATTAATTTTCCCATTTTTGGTGACCGTTACACACTCTACCCATGTTCCAGTCTGTATTCCAACCACTCCTACACGGTTGCGTGTGTCAGTTGATCGGTGATAAACACACACGTAACGCAAGCGCACGTATCACTCAAGTTGTATAAAATGTATCGATCCCACGATGACTTAATACCTATGTTATCAATTTACGAAGCTAAATGTCTGCGAGTATCTAATTGATTTGATTGTTGGTTAGATGATGATTTTTATCAAAAAACAAGTAAATAAAACAAAACAAATGTAGATTTTAAGTTTTAAACAATGATATGAAAATATTCAGGGTTGTGAATCCTACCAATATCTTTCTAAGGATGAGTTGATTACCTTATGCTTGTTTAATATGACAGTTTATTAACCTGGAACACGAAGTTATGCAAAAGCCCATTCCGTTGGTCAGATGCAAACACCCAAATTAATCCAATTAACTATAATCCAATGTTAATTAAGAAACTCCAAATTCATTAAGTTTAAGTTTCAATTATGGCTACCCACGCTCGACATGTATATTCCTATCCTGGAAGGAAATATCTACGGTGAGTATGAGATCGTGAGCTATTGAGTCCACGGCTTAACCTAAATCCCTTTTCCAAGTTCATTTTAAGTTTACCTAATCAATCTTATTAGTGGCCAATTAATAAGAAGCATTAAGAACTAGACTCAATAAATAAACCAAGACATCACACAAGACATAAGAAAAGTCAACTTATTAAATCATTGATATTGGTTTTCATCACAACCCTAGACAATGTATTTAGTTACGACACATATCTAGGATTACTAAAGACATAAATAAATAAAACATTATAAAATAAATTTGAAAACTAAAAAGGTAAAAAATTACAACAATGAAATATAATGCTGGGGTTTGGGGATCCACTTTTATTATTTCAAATCTAGAAATCTCCCTTATTATAATATATAAATTTGCATTGTATTACCAACCGACCATATATGCGGTATCCTGATTAAGTCAGATTTTAATTAATTCCAACCGACCATAAATGCGGTATCCAATTAAGTCAGGTTCAAATTAATTTAATTAAGTCCAACTGACCAATAAAGCGGTATCCAATTAAGTCAGGTTTTAAGATAATTTATATATTATAACTAAGGGAGATTAATCTAAATTATTATAATAAAAATTTTACCTTTCACCCCAGCAGAAAGAAGTTACCTACTCATACTTTTAAGTAAAATAAAGAAAGATTTATTACTTAAAATAAAAATTAAATACAAGAAAACTGAAATTAAAAAAATAATATACTATCTTCTTAGTATTCTAAGGAAATTTCCCCAGAAGAAAGTGTGAATAATTCAAATGAAATCAGCCTCTATTTATAGGCTTTAAAATCAAGCCGCGTCACGACGCGCTCTACAGTGAATGGCGGCTATCGACAGACTCCATTATTGGTTCGGAGTCATGAAGCGTGAATGCTTGGCGTCGCGACGCTGATGCCATGATGACGCAAGTGATGAAGCGTGTCGGCAGACTGAATTATTATTCTGACGTCATGATGACGCGATGATGATGCACGTGATGACGTGACGGCAGCTCAATAATTGAGGAGCGTCGCGACGCATAAGGCTTGCGCGTCGTGATGCGTGAATTTTCCATTTTGCCATTTTCATCCGTTTTTTGCCGTTTTATCCTCAATTTGATTCCAGTGAGACCTAATATTTTATTTATCTATGAAATAACACAAAACACATCAAAACATTCACAAAACTTGAGAAACTATACAAAATATTAAGTAAAAGGGGCGGTAAATATTGATATATTTTCCGCTCATCACACCCCCAAACCTAACATTTTGCTAGTCCTCGAGCAAAACAAACAAAATAAAATGCAATAAACAACTTAAAAATAAAATTTAACTAAGCCACTTTCGTAGGGATCACGGCTGCATTTAGCGTATGCAACAAGCCTTTAAACCTCTAGGTGTCCCTAGTGGACGAGTTGTAGTCTCGTGAGGGCATACATCGACGATACCCACAAACATCACTCAAATGTACAATCAAACACACAAAACAAGTTAATGACTAAATAGGTAAAATTCTTATCCAAGTTAATAGTTGTTTTCTTTCTTTCTAAATTACCAAATAATTAAATTCTCCGATTATTTTTACCATTCTCCATATACACAACCAACAAGGTATTAATCAAATCATTGTGCCCACAATATTCATAAGTGTAGTTGAAAAGAGAGTAATATTTTTATCCTAAAGTTATATCAGAATTCACACCTTTTTGGCAATGGATTTTTTTTTTAAAATAATTTTTTTTTAAATATAACATCTTCAATCCTTTTAGCGAGCTTTAGGCCAGTGACTCCCAAACCAATTGCCTTTAGGGCACTAGGTGTTAAAATACCCCTATGGACTTAATTACTCGGATCTCAGATGTTAAACGTTCTACCGTTTGACGCGAACTGCTTACTGAGGCAAGATGTCCGGTTACTAAGTAGAAATTTTATTATTATTAACTCAGGCTTTACCTTTTGACGCAAACAATCACTGCTTACTAAGGTAAGACGTTCGGTTACTATGTAAAAACATGGTTAATTATTTATATACACAATTTTTTTTTTCCATCGCTTTCATATGCTTCCTCCAATAAACTAGATCATTGAATATTGCAAACTTTTCACTTACGATCCTTGTCTGTAGGTTACCATGCATGTTGATAATACCTGTCAAATGAGCATATCAAGTTTAAATTTAAGTCAATATTATGGAGAATTCACGAATTTAAATAATTCAAAATGAAATAAACAAAAAAAATTAACTTGTTACGAATTAGTTTGAGATACGTCTCAGGAGTGGAAATTCCTTACACAGCTATCTCAAACACAATTCCACCTAGTTAGTCAAGTTGAAAACATAAAAATACAATATATTTTTTATCTCATTTTTTTAAAAAAAATTGTACTAAAAACCAAGCAAAAACAACACAACGAAAAATTAAAACAAGATACTAGTCAACTAATTTTTTTGTACTAAAAACCAAGTAAAAACAACACAACGAAAAATAAAATAAGATACTAGTCAATTATTCCCCACCCCCAAACCTAATTGAGACATTGTCCCCAATGTCTAAAAAAAGAAGGAAAGTTTAGAAGATAATTACATGGTTAGCGTGGAAATGTACATTTAAAAAGAAAATTAAAGGTTAAGATCCAGATTTATCCAACGCTTCTTACCACGATCATTATCAGACCAGTTTATCTTGGAAATGATAGAGTCAATTTGTCGTTCAAAGGATAAAAGTTGGTTAATTAAATCATTGGTTGTTCTGGCAGTGAAGAGGGTATCTTTTACGGGTTTTGAAAGGAACCCATTTCTCCTGGCATCTTCAAGAAACATAAAAAGAAAGTAAAAAAATCCATCAACATTAAACATTCCAATTGGTTTATGTTGTATGTTTAAGTTCGCCCAAGATATCACTGTAAGAATTTCCTTCATCATGCCCCAGCCACCTGGCAAAGCAATAAAAGCATCAGCACATTTAATCATTTCAACAAGTCTTTCAGACATACCTGGCACGATACATTCCTCTCCGTTTGATTGTCCGATAAGATTTGCGTCCGCCAAAGGTTTTGGGATGATTCCCAAAACTTGACTACCTCCTTCCTGTACAGCCCTTGAAACGTACCCCATTAGTCCAAGATTTCTACTGCCATATACTGAGTTGCATATTCCTCTCAGCCATGACTCTACCTAATTCGTTTGCTGCTTCAGCGAATTCTGATTTAGAACCAAAACTAGTACCGGAAAACACATAGATGTTAACAACTCGTCTTCTTGAAGTTGCTTCCATTTTTTTATTATTATTATTACTCTCTTTCTAATCTGGATGTGTTGAAGAGAGTAATGACGAGCTGAATTTATAGATCCTAAAAAAAGGTGAGTAATAATAGCACTAGTACCTACCAAATGACAATTATTAGCTAAACAATAAAATAAATCGTGAAAGTCAAAAGTCTGGATCTTGTCGGCGAAAATAAAAGAAAATAACAAAAAATTACAATTATTAGTTAAAGACAAAGAAATCAAATTATGTAAAGGTAATAATGGCTTGAATGACATCTATGTGTCAGGGACAAGCTTCCCATCTAATTTTCTTATGAATTGGCAAATAGGGTATTTTAAAGTCAGATTCCCGAGACTTAATTGTTATCTTTCTCTTCGAAACTGTGTATGTAAATTTCGAATCACGTGATACACATATCCACTGGGATGCGTCTCAAGAGTCAATGATATGTCATCTAAAGACTTTTTACTCATGACATCCCTAATGAATTTTATTTTATCTTCGCAGTTATCAGACATCATTCTTAAAGAACGAAAATGAGTATTGCATGTACAACGTGCACATTTATAGCAAACACCTAATCGTTTAGCTTTTCTTTTCTTAGTATAGGTGTTTTTCCCTAAACCGGTTTGAAATGAAATAAAAGTGTCAGATGACTCATCTGCCAATCAGACTTGTGCTTCAATTATCCAACAGATATCACTAGGAATACCTTTGATCATCAGAAGTCTCATCCTTTCAATGCGTGCTTTGTAGACTTTCATCAGAGAGTTTTGAGGGAGAAAAGGAAAATGCTTGTGAATTTTTGCAAGAACATCTTACATCCTATCTGTGACTTTTCCTACAAAAATTAAACACACAAAAATAAAACACACCAAATCTCAATATATACATAAATTGCATGGGTTGTCTCCCTGCTAGCGCTAAGTTTCCATCGTCAGCTAGACATGACTGCCCGAATGTTAGGCTAGATCAGCAAGTGTGAGACTATTTTTATCGCTTGATGGATTCTCCCCAATAGTGTTTGACACGTTGGTTGTTTACCATGAATGTGTTGTTGGAGATGGGGTTATGTATCTCAACTACACAGTATGGTAGCACTTGGGTAATTACAAATGAACCTGACCACCGTGATTTCAACTTGCCAGGGAAAAGTTTCAACCTTGAGTTGTATAACAACACCTGCTGCCCTGATTCCAATTGTCTTCGCACTATTTTTTTATCATGCCACTTCTTGGTATTTTCTTTGTACAGTTTGGCATTCTCAAAAGCATGGAGGTGAAATTCTTCCAATTCGTTCAGTTGGTAGAGCCGCTTCTCTCCTGCTACTTGTAGATCAAAGTTTAGCTTTTTCAGTGCCCAGTATGCTTTATGTTCGAGCTCCACAGGCAGATGGCATCCTTTCTCAAACACCATTCAATATGGGGACATTCCAATGGCTGTCTTGTAAGCTGTCCGGTAGGCCCATAATGTGTCATCTAATTTTGTAGATCAATCTCTCCTTGTTGATCCGACGGTTCTCTCCATGATTCTTTTGATTTCTCTGTTGGAAACTTCAACCTGCACACTTGACTGCGGATGGTAAGTAGTGGCATCTGTATGCGTAACTTCGTATTTGGCTAGGAGTGTATCGAAGTATCTGTTGCAGAAGTGTGTGCCACCATCACTGATGATTGCTTGAGGTGTTCTGAAGTGAGTAAAAATATTCTTTTTAAGGAATTTTAACACCCTTTTGGAGTCATTTAATGGTAGTGTTGTTGCTTCAACCCATTTGGAGACGTAGTCTACTACAACCAGAATATACAAGTTTCCATATGATGGAACAAATGGTCCCATAAAGTCAATTTCCCATACATCAAATATCCACTTCGAGAATGGTTTGAAGAGGTCTTTCATTTCTCCTCAAAATATTTCTCGTTCTCTGGCACCTGTCATATTGAAGAACGAATAAGTGAGCGTCTTTAAACAGAATGGGCCAGAACAAACCTGATTGTAGGACTTTGGCTGCAGTTTTATATCCGCTGAAGTTTCCACCGTATGATGATGAATGACAATGCTACAAGACACTATTGACATCCTCATGTGGTACACAATGCCGCAATAACTGATCTGCATAATGTTTGAATAGGTACAGATCATCCCAGACATAATGCTTGACTTCTTTGAAAAATTCTTCTGTTGTTGATATGTCCATTCCAACGGCCATTTCTCCGATACTTTTTAGTTTACATAGTTAGCATACCATGGGACTTTCTGCTACTTGATGGCAAACAATTGTTGATCTGGAAATGTTTCTTTGATTGTCAGTTCATTGCCACTTGTTCCTCCATTTTCGAGCATTGACAAGTGATTTGCCACTTGCTTTTCTGTCCCCTTCCTCTCTCGGATCTTCATGTCAAATTCTTGCAGTATAAGCACCCAATGGATCAATTTGGGCTTGGCATATTTCTTCGTGATCAGGTATTTGATTGCTGAATGATCTTTGTAAACCACCACTTTGGGACCCAACAAATAGGAGTAGAATTTATCAAAAGTAAACACAATTGCGAGAAACTCCTTTTCAGTTGTTGTGTAGTTGAGTTGTGATTCATTCAAAGTTCTCCTGGAGTAGTAGATGGTGTGAAAAATTTTCACTTTATGTTGTCCCAAAACTGCACCTACAGCAAAATCACTAGCATCGTATATCACTTCAAATGGAAGCATCCAGTCTGGTGCTACTATGATGGGGGCAGACACCAATTTATGTTTCAAGATTTCGAAAGCATAGTGGATTTCTTTGGTGAAGTGGAATGACACGTCTTTCCCCAGCAGATTGCATAATGGTTTAGCAATCTTTGAGAAGTCTT
Organism: Zanthoxylum bungeanum; assembly: GCA_019454045.1. Taxonomy (NCBI): domain Eukaryota; kingdom Viridiplantae; phylum Streptophyta; class Magnoliopsida; order Sapindales; family Rutaceae; genus Zanthoxylum; species Zanthoxylum bungeanum. Next base: position 167,655 of record SKCR01015061.1, on the reverse strand, counting down.
TGATAAATCTCCTGTAGAATCCTACATGCCCGAGAAAACTTTGAATCTCTTTGATGGATGACGATGGAGGTAGTTTCTCTATTGTCTCGATCTTTGCTTTGTCTACCTCAATTCCCTTCTCTGAGATTCGATGTCCCAGGACAATGCCTCCTTGCACAATGAAGTGGAATTTCTCCCAATTGAGTACCAGGTTGGTAACTTCACATCTTTGTAACACTTTTTCTAGATTTTGCAAGCAGTGGTCGAACGAGTCTCCAAATACTGAAAAGCCGTCCATGAAGACTTCCATGCTTTGTTCTATCATGTCTGAAAAGATAGCCATCATGCAACGTTGAAATGTGGCAGGAACATTACAGAGTCCAAATGGCATCTTGCGGAAAGCAAAAGTACCATAGGGGCATGTAAAAGTGGTTTTCTCCTCATCTTCTGGGGCGATAGCAATCTGATTGTACCCTGAATATCCATCCATAAAGTAGTAGAAGTCATGTCCCATCAGTCTGTCTAGCATCTGGTCAATGAATGGTAGCGAGAAATGATCCTTCCGTTTGTTCAGCTTCCTATAGTCCATGTATACTCTCCATCCAGTCATTGTCCTTGTTGGAATCAGCTCATTCTTTTCATTTATTACTACAGTCATTCCTCATTTCTTGGGTACACATTGCATAGGACTTACCAAAGAGCTGTCAGAGATGGGGTAGATGATGCCGGCATCCTATCATTTGATGATTTCTTTCTTTACAACTTCTTTCATTATTGGATTCAATCTCTGTTGATGCTCCATTGTGGCTTTGTACTCGTCGTTCATCAGGATTTTGTGCATGCAAAATAATGGACCGATCCTCGAATGTCTGTAATAGTCCAGCTAATTACTCTTTTGTGCTCGTGTAACACTCTCAACAATTTATCTTCCTGCACCCATGTTAGCGACGAAGAAATAATCACAGGTAAATCAGAAGAGTTTTCCAAGTATGCATACCTGAGATGGTTCAGGAATGGATTTAGTTCTAGCTGCGGTAGTTCTTCAATCGAGGGCTTGATGCGCTCCTTTTTGGTAGTTCCAAGCTTTCCACATGTGGTGTTGATCTGAATCGAGATGCTCCATCAAGATAGTTGATACATTTCAGAATCTCATCATCTAGTTCTCTGTCAGTCATGTTGGTGATGCATGCTTCAAGTTTGTCAGTGGAAAGTTGTATTGCATCTGTGTCCTAGATGATACTATCTATTAAATCAAGTCTGAAACATTCCTCCTCATTTTTATCGTTTGGGAATTTCATGGCTTTGAAAACAGTGAATGTTACTTCTTGGTCATGTACCCTCATGGTTAATTTACCTTTTTGTACATCAATAATGGTTCGACCTGTAGCCAAGAATGGTCTCCCGAGGATGATGGGTACGTCTTTGTCTTCCTTCATATCAAGGACAATAAAATCTGCTGGAAAAATGAATTTGTCAACTTTGACTAATACATCTTCCACTACACTTCTCGAAAATGTAAGTGATCTATCAGCAAGTTACAGAGTGACTGGGGTGGGCTTTGCTTCTCCAATCTGCAGTTTTCTATAAATAGACAAGGGGATCAAGTTAATACTAGCACTTAAATCACACAATGCCTTATCGAAGTAATGTTCTCCTATAGTGCAAGGGATGGTGAAACTGCCAGGATCCTTCAACTTTGGGGGGAGCTTCCTCTGAATAATAGCGTTGCATTCTTCTGTCAATGCTAAAGTCTCGTAATCTCCCAATCTTTACTTTCGTGACAGAATATCTTTCATGAATTTGACAAATATGGGCTTTTGTTCCAACGCTTCTGTAAATGGAATGTTGATATGCAACTTTTTGAAGATCTCCATGAATCGAGCAAATTGCTTATCCAGTTTGTGTTTCTGGAGACGCTGTAGAAAAGGTGGAGGTGGATTAAATCTTTCTTAATCATTTTCTTTTGCCTTTTTCCTCCATCCATGGATCTGCTTTGCTGATTTCTTTTGGAACTTCCTCGGTGGATGCCTTGACTCCGACATCTTTGTTAATTTCAGTGCCGCTTTTCAAAGTCATGGCTTGGCATTGCTCATTCCCTTTGTTCCTTGGATTTGGTCCTGTGTTGCTAGGAAGGGTACCTTGCGGTCTGTAACTCTGAGCATTGGCCGGTTGTCCTAATTGATTTTCCAATGCTTTTATAGAATCTGATTGTCTTTGAAACATAGCATCGTATGATGCTGCTTATTTTTGAAACATAGCATCATATTTGGCTTCTTGCTTTTTCATCTGGGCAAGCACTTCCGCTATTCCCGGTTCTTTTTCATACTCCTGGCCTTTATTCTATTGTTGGAATCCGGGTGGTGGATTGTTTCTTTGCCCTGAAATGTAGCTCCATGTGAAATTGGGATGATTCCTCCAACCTGGGTTGCAGGTACTGGAATACATATCATTTCTCTATCTGTTAAAATTGCTGACATAGTTCACAGTCTCATCATGTTGGTTGTAAGATTCTGCCTTAGGTGCTCCTCCATATGGTGAACTTGTGGATCCAGTATTACCATGTATGCTAAGAGTTTCCAGATATTTGCAAATCTGATCCAGCTTGGCATTCATTATTGTGTTGGCTCATACTTCATGGATTCCTGCTATTCATTAGATCATGCTCATTTTTGTTGGCCACAATGAGTTGTTGTTAGCCATTTCTTCAATTAAGTCCCAGACATAATCTTCTCCTTTTTTCCATTAAAGCTCCTCCAGCAGCAACATCTATTATGGTTCTCATTAGTCCAGAAAGTCCATTGTAGAAGGTTTGGACTTGTAGTCATTTTGAAATCTCATGGTGAGGAGATTTTCGGAGAAATTTTTTGTATCTTTCCCATGTTTCGCAAAGGGATTCTGAGTCATGTTGCACAAAAGATGTGATGTCATTTCTCAACTTTGTTGTTCTGGCTGGTGGAAAGTATTTTGCAAGAAATTTGGTGGCAAGAGTGTTCCAAGTTGTGATGGAACCTGCTGGTAATGAATGTAGCCAAGCCTTAGCTCTGTCTTTCAAAGAATATGGGAACACATGCAAACGCATTGCTTCTTCTGCCGCTCGGATATAATTGAATGTATCACAAACATCCAGGAAGTTGCTGATATGGGTATTAGGATCTTCAGTTGCACTTCCCCCAAACTGGATTGATTGCTGTATCATCTGAATGCATGTTTTGATGTCACACGCATTTGCTGGTAAGGGTGGAAGTACAATGCATGATATGAAGCCATCCACCAACGGAATTGTTCTATATCGAAAGGTTCAGGTTCTTAGTTGTTCATGTTGATCAGTGCTTCTTGACCTTCTAGCCTTTCCATTCTCAATTGTCTGATAGTTTTTTCAATTTCTGGGTCAAGTGGACGAATTTCAAAGCTTCTGTTTCTTCTCATGTAGTGTCTAAGAACCTGAAACACAAGAAAACAAAAATAATAAGTAAAAACAAGTTAGACACAAGCAAAGTATCTAACCCCAAAATTAATAGTAAAAGATAAATAAGTCCCTGTCAACAGCGCCAAAAACTTGATTGGTGCTAAAGACACACGTAACGCAAGCGCACGTATCGCTCAAGTAGTATAAAATGTATCGATCCCACGAGGACTTAATACCTATGTTATCAATTTACGAAATTAAATGTCTACGAGTATCTAATTGATTTGATTGTTGGTTAGATGATGATTTTTATCTAAAACGAGTAAATAAAACAAAAAAAAATGTAGATTTTAAGTTTTAAACAATGATATGAAAATATCCAGGGTTGTGAATCTTACCAATATCTTTCTAAGGATAAGTTGATTACCTTATGCTTGTGTAATATGTCAGTTTATTAACCTGGAACACGAAGTTATGCAAAATTCTCTTCCGATGGTCAGATGCAAATACCCAAGGTAACCCAATTAACTATATTCCTATTTTAATTAAGAAACTCCAAATTCATTAAGTTTAAGTTCCAATTATGGCTACCCACGCTCGACAGGTATATTCCTACCTTGGAAGGAAATCTCTACGGTGAGTATGATATTGTGAGCTATTGAGTCTACCTCTAAACCTAAAATCCTTTTTCCAAGTTCATTTTAACTTTACCTAATCAATCTTATTAGTGTCCAATAATAAGAAGCATTAAGAACTAAACTCGATAAATAAACCAAGACATCACACAAGACATAAGAAATGTCAACTTATTAAATCATTGATATTGGTTTTCATCACAACCCTAGACAACGTATTTAGTTACGACACATATCTAGGATTACTAAAGACATAAATAAATAAAATATTATAAAACAATTTTGAAAACTAAAAAAGTAAAAATTACAACAATGAAATATAATGATGGGGTTTGGGGATCCACTTTTATTATTTCAAATCTAGAACTCTCTTTTATTATAATATATAAATTTACATTGTATTACCAACCGACCATATAGGCGGTATCCTGATTAAGTCAGATTTTAATTAATTCCAACCGACCATAAAGACGGTATCCAATTAAGTCATGTTAAAATTAATTTAATTAAGTCAACCAACCAATAAGGCGTTATTCCATTAAGTCAGGTTTTAAGATAATTTATATATTATAACTAAGAGAGATTAATCTAAATTATTATAATAAAAGCTTTACTTTTCACCCCAGCAAAAAGAAGTTACCTACTCATACTTTTACGTAAAACAAAGAAATATGTATTACTTAAAATAAAAATTAAATGCAAGAAAACTAAAATTAAACAAAAATGATACTCTCTTCTTAGTATTCTAAGGAAATTCCCCGGAATAAAGTATGAAATCAAAAATGAAATTAAACTAAAATGAAATACTCATACTTTTAATTAAATACAAGAAAAATAAAATTAAACAAAAATGAAATCAGCCTCTATTTATAGGCTTCAAAATCGGACCGCGTCGCGACGCGTGAAGGCTTGGCGTCGTGACGCGCTTTACAGTGAATGGCGCCTGTCAGCAGACTCCATTATTAGTTTGGTGTCACGAAGCGTGAAGGCTTGGCGTCGCGACGCTGATGTAATGATGACGCAAGTGATGACGCGTGTCGGCAGACTGAATTATTATACTGACGTCATGATGACGTGATGATGACGTACGTGATGAAATGGTGATGATGCGTGTCGGCAGCTCAATAATTGAGATGCATCGCGACTTAGAAGGCTTGCGCGTCGCGACGCGTGAATTTATCATTTTGCCATTTTTCATCTGTTTTTCGCCGTTTTATCCCCGATTTGATTCCAGTGAGACCTGATATTTTATTTATCTACAAAATAACACAAAACACATCAAAACAATCATAAAACTCGAGAAACTATACAAAATATTTAGTAAAAGGGGGCGGTAATTATTTATATATTTTCCACTCATCATCAGTGGATAAACATGCAGCCCTGCTATATCCCATCATTCGTCGGCCTACTCCCATCTCCTCAAATTTTGGGAAGCTCAAACTTCCGTTTAAGGCATACATCATCCGCAAAAGAACATAATGTGACAGGTGACGCCCTTCCTCGCAATGCTAACAGGTCGGGTCGATAGAGATGCCTTCACTTCCCTCATTTTTCTGAACATTCTTGACAAGTTTGAAAGCTTATGAGCTTGATCAGGGGCATCTGACTTGTATCTTCTAGTGATCATCTTCTCTGGGCGTATGTGATTGTGCATCGGCTGGTACTTCTTGAGAGATGCCTAACCCGACCCGGTACTCATCGGGTCGGAATTCTTGGGTCGTTATTCAAATACAACTGATTCTGATCCACTGGTCGGGTTATACATCTCTTAGTCTGGACCCTCATCCTCGCAAAGATCTTTGGCCTCACCTTGGCAGGTGAAATTCCTTTACTACTTTTTTCCATACTTCGTCTCTTCTCGGGTCTGAAAATCACCATCAATATTTGTCCTCTAGTTCTCGGTATCAATGAGTTGGTGAGTTGATGCCGGGAACTATAATGGTTGTGTGGATTGCCCACTAGTCCTCGAGTAAGGATCTTACAATTAATCAAATTGCACCATCATCGGGTCTAGAGAGTATTCATATGGTCAAAAGGTTCTGCCTTGGTGACAGTTGCTTCATTGAATGCTTCTCTCGGGCTCTCAAATCGTCTTTTGGAAGTTGTGTTGCCATTATTGTCTCCTTTAAATGCCCGTCACATAATTCTAGGGCTTCATCTACTTCGTCTCCCCGAGATGCCACGCATTGTGTATCTGTAGCTTGCGCGCCAAAACCGGATACAATTGGATCCCAACTAAGAAATAACTCAAATCTTGTATGAATCCAACCAGGTGAATTACTCGTCATACGTGTCACTAGTCCTAGCATTCATCTTCAATCAAACGGTCAGAATCAAACTGAGATGCCTATTTAAAGGCCATTGCACTTCATTTCACACTTTTATCACTTCGTCTTCTCCAAAGAACATCAGCAAACTTCCCTGTCTTATCTGCCCTCTACGATCTTCCCAACTATCAACCTCTTCACAAGTTCTTCAGCACTCTTTTCAATCTTCCCAAGTTCTTCTCCGATTATCTTTCTTTTTTATGCGTGTTTCTGATTTCAATAATGCTAGATGTTAAATGTTTTTATTCGTGTTCTGGGTTTTTAGGGGTTTTCTGTGATAATGGGAATAAGAGGGGTGGGTTTACTCATGAAGATACATTTGATTTGTGTATATATGTTTTTATGGGTTTTTGGGAAAGAATGGTTTATGTCTCTGAGTTCTGCATGTGTTTGCTTTTGGTTGTTTTTGGAAGACTTACTGCTTTGCAATTGCTAGGGTGTTTAAAGTTTTATAGGGTTGGCCACTTCGGTAGGGTTGAGGAATAACTATAGATTTAGTGTGCTTTACTAACTGAATTTATGAACTCACCATCTGTCTCCGGTCATGTCTTGATAGGAATGTATGTGTCTGAGTCTGAGTCTTCCTCTCTCACTCCCCTCGAGGTCCTGCCTACAGCCTCCCCCCAACACAACCATGCACAGCTTGGGATCTGAGAGTCCCAGCGACTATGATACAACTCCGGCTACTTCAGAGGAGGACAACCAATCATATCATAAGCGAGTACCCAGGCCCGAGACCAGTTATACCCAGCTTGACTTTGTGAATCTCGACATGGATCGGGCTTTAACAATCATCGAGACTGAGCTGGAGCAATTGAGGGAAAGGTTCAATATTCCATAGAATATCAGCCTAGTTTTCCCGAGGAGTGGGACCAAGCGAGCCGACCCGGAAATGATGTCATGGCACTGTGCACGGCTTAGTTCGATATGGGACTTCGACAGCCCATCGAAGGCTACTTCACAAAGATGCTATTCTCTATGCACATAACTTCATGCCAACTAAATCTGAATAGCTGGAGAACTTTGGCAGGCTTGTACATCATCTTGTTGGGTTTCAATCAAGTCCCAAAGATCATAAATCAAGCATAAAACGAGTTGAATACAACCAAAGGAGGTTTGATCGGTAGAGATGCAACAAGGACCAAAAACGCAATGTTCCTCCTTGCTCGGCAGTGGGCTGCGCAAATGGTGAACTGTACGGCGTGGGGGCTGCTTCCTCCTCCAAGAATCGGCCATGGGTGTCCTTCATGGAAGCTCCAAGCTCCAAGCTTCACAAGGTGATTCCTTGCTCATGAAAACACTACCCTATCACCTTGGTATGCCTCCTAGAGTGTGCTAGCACTTGATGATTTGCCACAAATCATCATTTTCCTCCTTGTGTTTCACGGTAAAAACTGAAACCAGAAGAAGAAATCGGTCTTGAGACTGTGAGAGAGATGAAGAGGGGTTTTGGCTCCAAAAGCCAATACCGAAAATGAAGAGAGAGAATTGTGAAATAAAAAAAAAGTAATAGGTTTATATATTTTCCAAAAATTAATAAACCATTTACCTTTTCTTTAATTCCAAAAGCAAGCATTAAATGCTTGTCAATCAATACACATCAACTCACATCAATCAATCAAATGTCACATCACTCAAAGTGACATGTTATTTGACGCTTGATGTGACTTGCGATTTGACGCTTGTTTTGACTTGCGTGCCGCACTCGAATTCGAAATATGAATGCGCTCGCAAACAATCACGGGCTCGGGTTCGCTAATTTTAAATTAACGAATTTTCCGTTGCGTCGTAATTAAATGATTACGCCTAGCAAAATCACTATTCATGTCGCTAACGAATTAATTCTAAATTAATTCGTTCGCCCGAATTAAAATCTAATTTTAATTCCGCGTCGAAATCCAATTTCGTATAATATATCAAATATATTATTTTACCGATTAATTCCAAATTAATCGTTTTCTCTCTTTAATTGATATTTTATCCCAGATAAAATATCTTCGCAATTAATCCCAGATTAATTTTCTCTCTCATTAAATTAATCCCAGATTAATTAAAGTGTGAGTCATACGTCATCGGTGAATCTTCGGGGAGCGACCCATGAGATCTCTGGATATGTTGGCAGTAAATTGGGTCGTCGGACTATCCGAAAATGTAAGTACCTTGTACTTCGTTTACACCGATTCACAAGACAAGGTTGGATTCTAGCAAAGCGCCATGCCTACCCAATTCTCCAGAAACATGCTTACAGGAATAAGTGATCTATATCAGGCGTAGTATACTTGGTATTGTGTATTTCGATCCAGTATCGGATGATCACGTGCTAGGCCTGGGGCTGGAATTGTGTCTGCCCCGTACGAAGCACATGTCGGATGTCTGGTAACTAATCTCTATATCGGATAACTATGACCTAGTCATATTATCCCGATGACTGTAGTACTTAAGAGAACCAGTACCGTATCCTACGTGACCATCTTCTCCATATGACTGGAGTGACACTTCTGTCTTGACATCACACCAAACACACTACGATTCTCAATATACCCAGTATTGCCGTACACAGAACCCGTTAAAGCCCTGGACGACCTCAACCAAAGTATATTGATTGTCGCAAGTATTAGCGGTGCAAGTCTCAGGTTAAGACCAAATACACCTACCCTGATTTCGGACTTCTATAGACACATAGTCATACTATCAATTGAATTCTGAGGGGGTCTATCCAGAGCGAAACTATTTCCCGTACCATCGGTAAAACACAACCTCCTATTACACTTGCATGAGTATCCTATACCCAAACATATGAGAACTATGTTGTTGTGCCCTCACAACATGCACAAGTGTAATACTAGTCTTTTACGTATTTATCGATGTCCAATCTCGATAATACTCTGACTAGGGATATTTAATGATTTATCCTTCGTGGACTGATACTGTCTCATATCATTCTCAGTCCAGGAACAAATCATATGGACCTCCTATCATTTATACATCTAGGTGATCTAATCACAAATGATAAGAGTGCAATCTCATTTGTTACATAGTTAATTTGTACAACAACACAATGATCTGTACAAATAGTGACGCTATGGGTCATAATTGTTCAACAATCTCCCACTTAGCCTATAGCCAGTCACTTGAGTGTCTACCACCCGAACTATGTACGGTTGGCTCAAACTGCTGAGAAAGGACTTTCGTCAGCGGATTTTCATGATTATCGTCTGATGCGATTTATTCGATCATCACATCGCCATGATGTATGATCCGAACGAATCAGATTAATATCGAAGTATTTATCTAGATCGTTGATGAGACAATTAATTCTTTATCATGTGCTGAAGCCTAGCTCAGCTGCTAAGAGAACTATATCTAATCTAATTAGATTTTATCGACCCCAGAAGGCTTCTATTGCTGCCTCAGCTGCAGCAATAATCCGAATTTGTTGTATATTCGGTAACAGTATCTTGCTTGGAAGATTTCCAGCTCACTGTACCATTATTCAAACTGTATAGTACCGTTTTTATCGGTTGGGAAACTTGTGGTAGTGATCCTAGTCACTTCAAGTTCTCATTCTCCAAAGTTTAAGACAACATCCTTAGATCTCTAAGATACTAACGGATGTTCTTAATATCAATCCAGTGACTATCACTTGGATTGGCCTGTTTGGGAATCATATGCTCAAAGCGTATGAGACACCAGGTCGCGTACATTTTTCAATGTACGATTTCTCGGAGAGTTTTCGAAAGACAAGCTTTCGCCGATTATTATGGGAATATCATTTCCAAGAAATGACACATTATCATTATTTTATAGGACGGCCACTGTCAGTGCGCTCCCATTAACCCTCTTATATACACAAGAATCTTTTCGTTTTGAATTAAATCATATACTATTATGATTACATCAAAACGATAATTCCTAGAACCAATACTTGCTTCAATCCAAACATGGATCGATTAACCTGCAAACCTTGTTTGCTAGTTTTGGTACGACAAAACCGACAGGATGTTATAAACATCCTCCGAAAGGTTTCCTTTTCAGGAAAGCGATTTTTCCGAAAAGCTGTCATATTTCATAAAATGAAACACGCAGCTTTAGCAAGCATTATCCAAATAGATTTACCGTGGCAACAGGTAAAAGATTGAATCGAAATAAACACAATGTTGATAACGATACCTTTTCATTAAAAGCCTAGCTTTACACGTTGGTATGTTGCCATCCATGTATGTCTTCCTTGAAGACTTATAAAGTACCAGTAGGCAAAATGCCTTGCGGTACATCAACTAGTATCCAAACTTGTTGACATACATGAAATCAATTTCGGACTCATGGCACTTTGCCATAATAGGGAGTCGATACCTTGTATCACTTCCTCATACGTAGTCAGTTATACCTCAAAAGATTGACATCTTTACGAGGTGAGATCAGAAACCCATACCCCAGGTTGTTTTCTGAATCTCTCCGACATACACGGTTCTTGTGTATACGAAGATTAATGGTAATAGTTTCATCCTTGATGAACTATTTGTGTTCCATTAGGAATCAGTGCCTGGAATAGTATTACTCTGATTTTTCATCGAGTTTTACTATCCTCCCACTTACCACTGCATATCGGTATTCCTCTCAGGAAAACCGCATGGTGAGCAATAATCCAATTGTTCTCAAGTGAGTTGTATAAGTACAATACTTTGGTATCCCTAGGATATCCTACAATTGGCACTTATCCAATTTGGGTTTTAGTTTGGTATCATCCAAACATATGCCTAGCATTCCCAAATTTAACAGGAATGTGAAACCCGGTTCCTTTCCCGTTCATAACTAATATGTTATATGTCAAACAGATTTTAATGGAACCTTATTCTAAATAAGTTCTGCACTGTTTATGCATATCCGTTGAAGGAAATGGTAGCTCAGAGTGACTCATGATTAACCTAATCATGTCTAACAAAATTCGGTTACTCGGTTCGGACACATCGTCAAATTGACGTGTTCCGAGAGGAGTCCTCTTTTGAAAGAATACTTTACTCTTTCAAGTATATTAGAAATTTATTGCTTAAGTATTTTCCATTACGGTCTTACCGTGACGGTATAATATTATAGCCGATATGTTTGTCTATTTCGTGTCGAAACTTTGAAAGTTTATGATTTGTGTTCTTCAAAAGAAACACATAACCATTACGCGATGCCACATCCGTATAGGTCACGAAATATTCATATCCATATCTAGCCTTGCTAGACATGGGCCCACTTACTTCACTATGAACTAGGGCTAACAGATCGGTGGCATTTACACTTTTACCAAGTAAATAGTCTTTTAGGCACATTGCCCAATAAACTAGATTCGTAGACTTTATTTGAATGGAGTCAAATTAGTCCTGGTACCCGCTCTTTCAAAAGTGCGGATATACGATTCTTGTTTAATGTGTTCCAGACAACATTGCCACTATTAAGTTTCTCCTGATCAAATCAGTTTGAGCTATTTGTTTGTCATGTTATATATTTGAGATTTAATTTATATTCAAAATATAAATTCTGTTATTCATATTTAATTTGTTTATCTCAATATCATCTTTATTTAATAAAACACTTTAGTGTTCTAAAATATAAAGGTTCAATCCGCAACGGATTAAACACTGATATAAAGATAATGTTCCTAGTCAAACTAGTTACATTATAACAGTTTCCTAATTTACGTACATACCCAAAGGGTAGTTCCTAAACTTAGATATCTACGGTCAAAACAGCGAATTTCGTCCCGTTTCCGATTCGCAGATTAATCTCTATTGAAGTCAATATCCTGTTTAAAACAGATTCTAAACATCAATACATATATTTATGTACCACACTAAGTATTTAAATCTAATTTTAATACTAGTAGTGAACATAATTATGACAAACATATTTGAAGTCAGAGCCTTGCTCGTCTTCAATTCCTTCTTGGGATATATCCTCTTATCTTCCTAGAAGACTATAATGATTTTGCCTTTGCCATTTTTTCACACTTCAGAAGCCTTTGGCCAAGCCTTGGCATTCTGGAATATTGAAGTAAGGTGCGCCTTGCGCTACTTGCCTAATTGTAAAGTTTGACTTTTCTCCTTAAGAATAGTCATTAACCCTCCAAGAGTTAACTATTGAAATTTATTTACTTCTAAAATCTAAGTATAGATTTATGAAGATCCTTCAATTTCAATATCATACTTTAAGAATCTAATCTTTAGTTCTGATAAAGAAATTAAGGAGTCTATATGACAAGTATAATGGATTAAGCACTAAAGTTATCATTACATGAATATTCCAAATATCATGTTCCACTTATTTGCTTAACTCCAGACTTAGGCCTATTTTGTTATTTTATCAAATAAACTAACTTATTATATTTCCAGGACCATCCTGAAATATTATTCCCAATTAGAAAAATTAAGTCATTTAAATACATTTTCCCTAGGATTATGTTTTAAATGATAATCTTTCATTTTTCTTGATTCTAATAGTCCAACTATTTAATCAACGATTTGTGGTACTATGTATTATATTGATTATTATAGTCCAACTATACAATCAAATATAATTTAAATTAATTAACCTCAATTACATTGATTACTATAATCCAATTATAAAATCAACTGTAAATCGAAATTAATTAATTCAAATATATTGATTACTATAATCCAATTATATAATCAACTATAATACAGTCCAACTGCTTTAATTAAAACAACAATTTAAATATTAGTCCAACTAACATTTAATTGATTTGACGAATGATATTGTTTGAGCGCGTATGGCGAGTAATTGAACGAATATTGCGAATTCAATTCTTGCCTCCCACTATTTTTCGACGAGCCTCCAACACTCTGTCGAGTACTCGGGAAACCGTGTTTCCTAGTGGGCTAGGATCCCGTTAAATATCACACAATCTTGACTTTGACCAACAAATTGTATGATAATTAACTAGGTAGATCTCTAAGATCGATTGGATCCAATCCAATTCCTAGATCCGGTAGGGGGGCATCCAAGTCCGAAACATATATCTTATATATGCCAATACATCCAATGTATTACCTAACCTATTTCCTCTGAATCAACTAAGCCTTGGCTTTGGCACAACAAACTTAGTGATCCCAGTCAAGCGCGACCCATTGACCATGGAAAGCTTCGTAATCAATGTCGATGGACAAGAAGTGGTCTTGACTTTGGCCAACAAACCACAACTTGGACAAGACACTGATATGGAACAAAGCCTTCATGATTCAAACACATCTTCGACAGACAAAGGCCTTGACTTTGGCCAACAAACCAATTACGTCTCGGATCTTGAGTGAGAATCACTCAATGGAAGGAAAGACGCTTAATATTTAGCGAGGGTTTTTTCGTGTGCAAATTGGCAACCAATTTATTATCGTTGTTAAGGTCTCATCATCATACACCCTTAAGCATGCATTCTAAACAAATAATAAAGCGCGTATGTATAAAATAATAATGATATGCGGATGGATATTTTACATTGATCCTAGATCAAATCTCTCTCTTTCTCTCTCCAGCTAGCACTTGTATTACTTCTACCCGTTACACTACACTTCTAAAGAAACCTCATTTGCATTTAGGGGAATATGTGAGAAGAGAATACAAAGAAATAGGAGATAAGGCTGGACACGCAGGTCTAATTAATAAATCAAATTTATTACAATTTCCAAAATTGCCCCACCGGACTAATATCCATCCGATATACATTATTCATGCATCGCAACCATGTATTCACACAAGCATGTTATCAATCAATCTAATCAAATTAATTAATCTGATAATTAGTGATCATCCAATGTTCAAACAATGATTTGATTTTGTTCGAGTCAAACTCGTTTTGCGAACACGTACTCAAAGTACGAATTCTTCGAATTAAATTAAATTACATAATTAAATCCAATTTAATACGCATTTAATTCTAATTCACTATTTAATCCAAATTAAATATTACACTTTATAAAATAAACCTTTACGACTTAAATTCCAAATTTAATCGTTACGGGTCTCTTAGCCCGATTAATATCCAATATTAATTTAATTAAAGTCCAATGGGCTTTTAATTAATTTCTTCAAGGCGTGGACTTTTGGTCAACTCAGGTCAAACCGAATAACCAAAATCCAATCCGGGAGTTACCCCATAAGCCCAAAATCAATTTTGGCCCATTAGGCCCAATTAAACTTTAAAGGTTCATTAGTCGCATTTGGGCCTTTTGGATGCGGTTTTGAGCCTAATTGGATCCAACCAATTTTGCCTAAACCCAACTTTGTTACAACAAAGCCCAACAAGCCCAATAACAACTTTAAAAGGCCAAATCCAATTTAAGGACGATTTTAATTAAATTACAAAAAAAAAAAATTTACAATTCAATTAAACTAAAATGTATAGCATTTTTAATTACCCAAATAAATATTTCCAAAACACCAAATTTGTCCAATTAATCATGCTTATCATCAATGAATCATGTCCAACAAAATTTGATCAAAATCAAACCCAATTAACACATGCTAAAGTTGTAACACCCCGGATTATTTTTACCCATATTTTATTTTATTATTTTTGGTGGATAGAATTTTGAGAATTAAATTATTAAATTTGGGGAAGTTGGAATTAAAAAGTGGTTAAGGACAAGTGTAGGGTGGCAAACGAATTGTGCCATATTATATATATTTATTTGCCACTCAGTCATATACGGAAGGATAAAAAAAAAAAAAGAAAGCAAGTTGATAAGAAGAGAATAAAAGAAAGATAAGTGTCTGATGTAGACACGTGAGAGAGAAAAAAAAAGAATGAATAATAGAGATGAAGAGAAAGAAATAAGATAAGAAAAGAAAGATATACAAGACAGCAGGAGAGAGAGAGAGACGTGAGACGCGAGAGAGAGAAAGAAAGAGAAAAGAAGAAAAAGAGAGAAATTTTAGTTTTCGTTCCGATCCGTCCGATCCGTCTTCAATTCGCGACCGAGCCTTTAAGGAAAAGTGTAGATCCCGTCGATAGGATCATTTTGGTGGTGGTTTCATCTTGAGAAACTTCCAATTTTTGAAGAGATCTCGGTAAGAAACTTTTTATGGTTTTTCTTGATTTCCCGTTGATCCGGAACTCCGATCGACAAACCGTCAGCGCCATTAGATCCGGGAGAGAGAGGGGAACGCTCGGCCGTCGAAAAATTTCCGATCGGACCGGCGCGTGAAGCTCACGCACGTCCTTTGTGGCGGCGCGTGAGGCCCACGCGAGGCCTGGCCAATCGGCGCGTGTCCACCACGCTCCAGACAGTGTATCCACGCTGATTTCCCGAGTCTCCTCCGCGAATTTCAGACCATTCCGAGTAGTTTTGGACCTCCGAATCTTGATTTTCGTTAAGTTTGCGAGAACGACCGAATCACGTTTCTTGCATTTCTTTCATCTATTCTAGTTAGGATTATGTTCCTTATAGTAAATTCTTTTGTCTGTTAGGTGATCGTGATATCTTAAGCAGAGACGGTCCTGCTGCCTAGTTCCTTTCTCAGTAGTCAGCTCACCAGGTGCGTGGATAAGCCTGTAACATTGATGTTTTCAAAAGTATATAGTATGTATGTTTTCTTAAAAAAATTTGAAGGTAATGCATTAAATGAGTTTGTTTTCAGAAAGTTTATATTTTTGCTATAAGGTATGGATCGAATATTGATTATGTTGAAATCATGTGTTTGTGATATATGAGAAACTTGCATGATTTGAGATATATGAGCATGAATTTTGGAAATGATTTTTATGTTAGGATGCACCCCGTGTACTTATATGTGCCAGATTATTGCCGTGAGATAAGGTCTCATGTTGCCAGTTATTGCCGTGAGATAAGGTCTCATGTTGCCAGTTATTGCCGTGAGATAAGGTCTCATGTTGCCAGTTTGCTCCGGATGCCAGTTTTGCCGTGGGGAAGCCCCATGTTGCCAGCTTTGCCGTATTTGTCATGAGGTTGTGCATATAGATGAATAAACATATTTATCTTTACAGTGTATTTTTGAGCAGTATGAGTTTTATGAGAAATGAGATTTATGATTTGAGTTTTATGAGAAATGAGATTTATGATTTGAGTTTTATGAGAAATGAGTTTATGAGAAATGAGATTTACGATTTCAAGTAAATGTTTGAGATATCGATTTACAGCTTATGTATTTATTTATATTATGAAAGACTTGTTCGATCCACCTTGTTACTTGATTATCCACGGCACTGAGCTGTGATCCATTGCACTAAGCGTGAGCTTACCCCCCATTCCTTAACATTTCAGGTTTAGAAGATTAGTAGATCGTTCTTTCATCTGCTGTTTCGTCATCATTCCTGCCAGTAGAGAAAAGGTTGTGCCAACAGTAGAGTGTCTTTGTTATGTATTTTCTTGGGAGAATTTGTTTTGTGGTTTTAGGCATTGAGCCTTTTATTGATATTGAAGTTATTGTGTTTCCTTTGTGGATATTTTGATGAGTTAATCATGGAGATCCTAGTTTTATGATGAGATTTTATTTTTCAGTTTAGATTTTTCCTTGTATTTGGAGGATTAGTCCATATTACAGGGGAAACTCTGCCAGTTTCTAGTCTCCGTCTCACCCCTACCCTACCTAAGGGGACGGGTGTGACAATTTAATGGTATCAGAGCCAGGTTTCATAGATTCTGTAGACACTTCATTTTCTTGATTAGTTATTCTATGTCTTCTAGCGGTTGACATCTTTCATGTGTTTTTAGATGCCTCCGTGTCTCAGAGTTTATGGTTCAGGTCGAGTCCGTACATGTAGGATAGCAAATGTTGGTAAACCTTCTAGGGCACCTCCAGTTGATGAGGAGGTTAATTCTTATGATGGGGAAACCTTTGAAGGGAACCCT
This sequence comes from Zanthoxylum bungeanum, assembly GCA_019454045.1. NCBI lineage: Eukaryota > Viridiplantae > Streptophyta > Magnoliopsida > Sapindales > Rutaceae > Zanthoxylum > Zanthoxylum bungeanum. The sequence continues at coordinate 150,434 of SKCR01015061.1, read as the reverse complement.
AATTCTGTTGTAAGAGATTCGCTAGCCTCGATTTTCGGAGATAGTACTCCAATTCATCATCCTCCTAGCAGTAATGTTTCTCTTGGTTCTTACCCTTATCCGTATTTCTACCCTCCAGCATGGGGTCATGGTCCAACTCAGGTAGCTCCTATAGTTATTGAGGACAATATTGCTAAATGAGTGAAAAGAATATGGAGCTGTTGAGTTTGATGGGAAGAAGGATCCCATTGTAGCTGGAAATTTCTTGGACAGGATTGAGAAGGCTTTTGAGCTGATGAGATTGATTGATGAACAGAAATGCCACCATGTGTATCGACTTTTGACTGAGCAGACTGATAAAGGGTAGTTTTATGTCCATAGGAAAATGTCTGGACGTGGCCGTGGTACTAGTATTAACGTGGGAGAAGTATAGTTTGGTAATGCGTGAGAATGTCGAGTAATAGTATAGAGATACCCCATACTTAGTCGATAGATCTTGAATTTGATATAGCTTTAGATGATGTTCATCTGATTATTGAGGATAACAAGGGTTCTAGACCTATACCTTCAGTAGTTTCGATAGTTGCCCTATCGTTATTCCTATAGCTGAATCTGATGTGATTTCTATGGTTGTACCTAACATGAACCTTATGTCGCAGTTATAACATCGTTGTGAGTTAGTAGGCCGAAGACATTAGAATTTTGGTGTTTAAGAGATGAGAAAGAAGACCTTGTTGATACTCATATTTAATTAATCAATATTTATGATTACATTATGGAATATAACAACTGGGTTGTGTTGCAAGGACAGGATCATCTTCGAATTGATAATCTTCCCATTGACGTTTCGCGCGTATAGACATTGGAATGAGGCCGTCGATGATTTGAATTTCGAGACTGTCAGGAAACTTGATTTTGTTGTAGCCCTGAATGATACTTCTATATGATTCTTCGATAGTAGTGAAGATTTGCCAGTCTTTATCATTAGTATTGCTTTCTAGACTTCGACGGACTGAGTCTGCAGAGAGAGCTCTAAGATCACAGGATTGACGAAAAGTAATCTCTTCTGGGAAAATATCATCGTATCCATAGTAAGCTCTAAGTTTCGGTCTAGATGGCCAACAAGTGAGTCTCCAATTAGTGAGTTGACGTGACGGTATGATTCTTATAAGATGAATTGGGTGGTAGACGAGCGAATAGTCATTCGACCATTCTGGAGTAATGGTTTCGATCCAGACAGTAATACTTTTGTGGCGTTTATACCAATGATATAAGATATTACTGATGAATGGAGGAAGCTCACCAAGGCTATCTTCTGAGATACCAGGATAGTTGGGATGGATTGGACTTGGTCCAAGAATAAATCCATTTAGGAAACCGAGTTCAAACAAAGTACCGAGACTCCACTGGCAATGATTGAAGAAATCATGACTGTTGATGAAAACTGTGGAGTGGAATCTGTGATATCCACAGTGAACAATCGCTGAATTATTTTTGTATTGGATTAGACCATTTGTTTTCCATTCCAAATGGTTCTAAGAATGTAACACCACCTCATGAAATTGGTAGGAACTCTTGCCACGATATCCATTGCAACCTCTTTAGGCAAAATAGCGGATGGAGCTTCATTGAGACAATCGTAGATGTCTCTCCAAAGGTCTCTGACATATTTAGAGTCTATAACTGCTCGATCAATGACTGGCCATTTACAAAGCTTTTGGTATATCATCGTGGCTCTGACAGATCTTGAATAGGGGTTAGGATTGGCAGATGAGGATGCCATTGAAGAAGTTTTTGAGTAATACCTTAAGAACTCGTGTATCTCTTTATAGAGAGAGATACCAATAATTCTTCATGACAATATACTTTCACAGTATCCATGCATAATTGGAAGAGATAATAATTGTCGAGCTGATTATATGTAAAACAGATATTTGAGGGACCTGCAAATCCTCTTTTCAATTATGGGAAACTTAAGATAGTGGATTTTGCGTAAATTGCTAAAAGCTCTTTACAGCTGTTGTCTATGCAGTACCTTAGGTGGAGCCTTTTCTTTATGTGATGAGATAGTTGGTTTGTAAGTTGGGGTTCAGGTTTAAAAAAAAAAAAGCAGTGATTGGAAGGAATGCGACTATTACTTTTAGATTAAGTTGAGAAAAGATTTGACTTATGTTGAAGAACCAGTGGAAATTCTTACTTGAGAGTTAAAGACAATTGAGAAGCAAGACGATTCTTTTGGTAAGAAGCCCTTTGGGGTAAACACTTGAAAGCAGAAGTATTATGGGAACGTGAGGAAAACATGAGGAATAAATATCCCCATTTGTTTCCACCCTATGGTATGTGAATTTCGAGGACGAAATTCTTTTAAGGGGGAGAGAGTTGTAACACCCCGGATTATTTTTACCCATATTTTATTTTATTATTTTGGTGGATAGAATTTTGAGAATTAAATTATTAAATTTGGGGAAGTTGGAATTAAAAAGTGGTTAAGGACAAGTGTAGGGTGGCAAACGAATTGTGCCATATTTATATATATTTATTTGCCACTCAGTCATATACGGAAGGATAAAAAAAAGAAAAGAAAGCAAGTTGATAAGAAGAGAATAAAAGAAAGATAAGTGTCTGAGGTAGACACGTGAGAGAGAAAAAAAAAGAATGAATAATAGAGATGAAGAGAAAGAAATAAGATAAGAAAAGAAAGATATACAAGACAGCAGGAGAGAGAGAGAGACGTGAGACGCGAGAGAGAGAAAGAAAGAGAAAAGAAGAAAAAGAGAGAAATTTTAGTTTTCGTTCCGATCCGTCTGATCCGTCTTCAATTCGCGACCGAGCCTTTAAGGAAAAGTGTAGATCCCGTCGAGAGGATCATTTTGGTGGTGGTTTCATCTTGGGAAACTTCCAATTTTTGAAGAGATCTCGGTAAGAAACTTTTTATGATTTTTCTTGATTTCCCGTTGATCCGGAACTCCGATCGACAAACCGTCAGCGCCATTAGATCCGGGAGAGAGAGTGGAACGCTCGGCCGTCGGAAAATTTCCGATCGGACTGGCGCGTGAAGCTCACGCACGTCCTTTGTGATATATGAGAAACTTGCATGATTTGAGATATATGAGCATGAATTTTGGAAATGATTTTTATGTTAGGATGCACCCCGTGTACTTATATGTGCCAGATTATTTCCGTGAGATAAGGTCTCATGTTGCCAGTTATTGCCGTGAGATAAGGTCTCATGTTGCCAGTTATTGCCGTGAGATAAGGTCTCATGTTGCCAGTTTGCTCCGGATGCCAGTTTTGCCGTGGGGAAGCCCCATGTTGCCAGCTTTGCCGTATTTGTCATGAGGTTGTGCATATAGATGAATAAACAGATTTATCTTTACAGTGTATTTTTGAGCAGTATGAGTTTTATGAGAAATGAGATTTATGATTTGAGTTTTATGAGAAATGAGATTTATGATTTGAGTTTTATGAGAAATGAGTTTATGAGAAATGAGATTTACGATTTCAAGTAAATGTTTGAGATATCGATTTACAGCTTATGTATTTATTTATATTATGAAAGACTTGTTCGATCCACCTTGTTACTTGATTATCCACGGCACTGAGCTGTGATCCATTGCACTAAGCGTGAGCTTACCCCCCATTCCTTAACATTTCAGGTTTAGAAGATTAGTAGATCGTTCTTTCATCTGCTGTTTCGTCATCATTCCTGCCAGTAGAGAAAAGGTTGTGCCACAGTAGAGTGTCTTTGTTATGTATTTTCTTGGGAGAATTTGTTTTGTGGTTTTAGGCATTGAGCCTTTTATTGATATTGAAGTTATTGTGTTTCCTTTGTGGATATTTTGATGAGTTAATCATGGAGATCCTAGTTTTATGATGAGATTTTATTTTTCAGTTTAGATTTTTCCTTGTATTTGGAGGATTAGTCCATATTACAGGGGAAACTCTGCCAGTTTCTAGTCTCCGTCTCACCCCTACCCTACCTAAGGGGACGGGTGTGACAATTTAATGGTATCAGAGCCAGGTTTCATAGATTCTGTAGACACTTCATTTTCTTGATTAGTTATTCTATGTCTTCTAGCGGTTGACATCTTTCATGTGTTTTTAGATGCCTCCGTGTCTCAGAGTTTATGGTTCAGGTCGAGTCCGTACATGTAGGATAGCAAATGTTGGTAAACCTTCTAGGGCACCTCCAGTTGATGAGGAGGTTAATTCTTATGATGGGGAAACCTTTGAAGGGAACCCTAATTCTGTTGTAAGAGATTCGCTAGCCTCGATTTTCGGAGATAGTACTCCAATTCATCATCCTCCTAGCAGTAATGTTTCTCTTGGTTCTTACCCTTATCCGTATTTCTACCCTCCAGCATGGGGTCATGGTCCAACTCAGGTAGCTCCTATAGTTATTGAGGACAATATTGCTAAATGAGTGAAAAGAATATGGAGCTGTTGAGTTTGATGGGAAGAAGGATCCCATTGTAGCTGGAAATTTCTTGGACAGGATTGAGAAGGCTTTTGAGCTGATGAGATTGATTGATGAACAGAAATGCCACCATGTGTATCGACTTTTGACTGAGCAGACTGATAAAGGGTAGTTTTATGTCCATAGGAAAATGTCTGGACGTGGCCGTGGTACTAGTATTTAACGTGGGAGAAGTATAGTTTGGTAATGCGTGAGAATGTCGAGTAATAGTATAGAGATACCCCATACTTAGTCGATAGATCTTGAATTTGATATAGCTTTAGATGATGTTCATCTGATTATTGAGGATAACAAGGGTTCTAGACCTATACCTTCAGTAGTTTCGATAGTTGCCCTATCGTTATTCCTATAGCTGAATCTGATGTGATTTCTATGGTTGTACCTAACATGAACCTTATGTCGCAGTTATAACATCGTTGTGAGTTAGTAGGCCGAAGACATTAGAATTTTGGTGTTTAAGAGATGAGAAAGAAGACCTTGTTGATACTCATATTTAATTAATCAATATTTATGATTACATTATGGAATATAACAACTGGGTTGTGTTGCAAGGACAGGATCATCTTCGAATTGATAATCTTCCCATTGACGTTTCGCGCGTATAGACATTGGAATGAGGCCGTCGATGATTTGAATTTCGAGACTGTCAGGAAACTTGATTTTGTTGTAGCCCTGAATGATACTTCTATATGATTCTTCGATAGTAGTGAAGATTTGCCAGTCTTTATCATTAGTATTGCTTTCTAGACTTCGACGGACTGAGTCTGCAGAAGAGCTCTAAGATCACAGGATTGACGAAAAGTAATCTCTTCTGGGAAAATATCATCGTATCCATAGTAAGCTCTAAGTTTCGGTCTAGATGGCCAACAAGTGAGTCTCCAATTAGTGAGTTGACGTGACGGTATGATTCTTATAAGATGAATTGGGTGGTAGAACGAGCGAATAGTCATTCGACCATTCTGGAGTAATGGTTTCGATCCAGACAGTAATACTTTTGTGGCGTTTATACCAATGATATAAGATATTACTGATGAATGGAGGAAGCTCACCAAGGCTATCTTCTGAGATACCAGGATAGTTGGGATGGATTGGACTTGGTCCAAGAATAAATCCATTTAGGAAACCGAGTTCAAACAAAGTACCGAGACTCCACTGGCAATGATTGAAGAAATCATGACTGTTGATGAAAACTGTGGAGTGGAATCTGTGATATCCACAGTGAACAATCGCTGAATTATTTTTGTATTGGATTAGACCATCTTTTTTTCCATTCCAAATGGGTCTAAGAATGTAACACCACCTCATGAAATTGGTAGGAACTCTTGCCACGATATCCATTGCAACCTCTTTAGGCAAAATAGCGGATGGAGCTTCATTGAGACAATCGTAGATGTCTCTCCAAAGGTCTCTGACATATTTAGAGTCTATAACTGCTCGATCAATGACTGGCCATTTACAAAGCTTTTGGTATATCATCGTGGCTCTGACAGATGTTGAATAGGGGTTAGGATTGGCAGATGAGGATGCCATTGAAGAAGTTTTTGAGTAATACCTTAAGAACTCGTGTATCTCTTTATAGAGAGAGATACCAATAATTCTTCATGACAATATACTTTCACAGTATCCATGCATAATTGGAAGAGATAATAATTGTCGAGCTGATTATATGTAAAACAGATATTTGAGGGACCTGCAAATCCTCTTTTCAATAATGGGAAACTTAAGATAGTGGATTTTGCGTAAATTGCTAAAAGCTCTTTACAGCTGTTGTCTATGCAGTACCTTAGGTGGAGCCTTTTCTTTATGTGATGAGATAGTTGGTTTGTAAGTTGGGGTTCAGGTTTAAAAAAAAAAGCAGTGATTGGAAGGAATGCGACTATTACTTTTAGATTAAGTTGAGAAAAGATTTGACTTATGTTGAAGAACCAGTGGAAATTCTTACTTGAGAGTTAAAGACAATTGAGAAGCAAGACGATTCTTTTGGTAAGAAGCCCTTTGGGGTAAACACTTGAAAGCAGAAGTATTATGGGAACGTGAGGAAAACATGAGGAATAAATATCCCCATTTGTTTCCACCCTATGGTATGTGAATTTCGAGGACGAAATTCTTTTAAGGGGGAGAGAGTTGTAACACCCCGGATTATTTTTACCCATATTTTATTTTATTTTTTTGGTGGATAGAATTTTGAGAATTAAATTATTAAATTTGGGGAAGTTGGAATTAAAAAGTGGTTAAGGACAAGTGTAGGGTGGCAAACGAATTGTGCCATATTTATATATATTTATTTGCCACTCAGTCATATACGGAAGGATAAAAAAAAGAAAAGAAAGCAAGTTGATAAGAAGAGAATAAAAGAAAGATAAGTGTCTGAGGTAGACACGTGAGAGAGAAAAAAAAAGAATGAATAATAGAGATGAAGAGAAAGAATAAGATAAGAAAAGAAAGATATACAAGACAGCAGGAGAGAGAGAGAGACGTGAGACGCGAGAGAGAGAAAGAAAGAGAAAAGAAGAAAAAGAGAGAAATTTTAGTTTTCGTTCCGATCCGTCTGATCCGTCTTCAATTCGCGACCGAGCCTTTAAGGAAAAGTGTAGATCCCGTCGAGAGGATCATTTTGGTGGTGGTTTCATCTTGGGAAACTTCCAATTTTTGAAGAGATCTCGGTAAGAAACCTTTTATGGATTTCTTGATTTCCCGTTGATCCGGAACTCCGATCGACAAACCGTCAGCGCCATTAGATCCGGGAGAGAGAGGGAAACGCTCGGCCGTCGGAAAATTTCCGATCGGACTGGCGCGTGAAGCTCACGCACATCCTTTGTGGCGACGCGTGAGGCCCACGCACGGCCTGGCCAATCGGCGCGTGTCCACCACGCTCCAGACAGTGTATCCGTGCTGATTTCCCGAGTCTCCTCCGCGAATTTCAGACCATTTCGAGTAGTTTTGGACCTCCGAATCTTGATTTTCGTTAAGTTTGCGAGAACGACCGAATCACGTTTCTTGCATTTCTTTCATCTATTCTAGTTAGGATTATGTTCCTTATAGTAAATTATTTTGTCTGTTAGGTGATCGTGATATCTTAAGCAGAGACGGTCCTGCTGCCTAGTTCCTTTCTCAGTAGTCAGCTCACCAGGTGCGTGGATAAGCCTGTAACATTGATGTTTTCAAAAGTATATATATGTATGTTTTCTTAAAAAAAATTGAAGGTAATGCATTAAATGAGTTTGTTTTCAGAAAGTTTATATTTTTGCTATAAGGTATGGATCGAATATTGATTATGTTGAAATCATGTGTTTGTGATATATGAGAAACTTGCATGATTTGAGATATATGAGCATGAATTTTGGAAATGATTTTTATGTTAGGATGCACCCCGTGTACTTATATGTGCCAGATTATTGCCGTGAGATAAGGTCTCATGTTGCCAGTTATTGCCGTGAGATAAGGTCTCATGTTGCCAGTTATTGCCGTGAGATAAGGTCTCATGTTGCCAGTTTGCTCCGGATGCCAGTTTTGCCGTGGGGAAGCCCCATGTTGCCAGCTTTGCCGTATTTGTCATGAGGTGTGCATATAGATGAATAAACATATTTATCTTTACAGTGTATTTTTGAGCAGTATGAGTTTTAATGAGAAATGAGATTTATGATTTGAGTTTTATGAGAAATGAGATTTATGATTTGAGTTTTATGAGAATGAGTTTATGAGAAATGAGATTTACGATTTCAAGTAAATGTTTGAGATATCGATTTACAGCTTATGTATTTATTTATATTATGAAAGACTTGTTCGATCCACCTTGTTACTTGATTATCCACGGCACTGAGCTGTGATCCATTGCACTAAGCGTGAGCTTACCCCCCATTCCTTAACATTTCAGGTTTAGCAGATTAGTAGATCGTTCTTTCATCTGCTGTTTCGTCATCATTCCTGCCAGTAAGAAAAGGTTGTGCCAACAGTAGAGTGTCTTTGTTATGTATTTTCTTGGGAGAATTTGTTTTGTGGTTTTAGGCATTGAGCCTTTTATTGATATTGAAGTTATTGTGTTTCCTTTGTGGATATTTTGATGAGTTAATCATGGAGATCCTAGTTTTATGATGAGATTTTATTTTTCAGTTTAGATTTTTCCTTGTATTTGGAGGATTAGTCCATATTACAGGGGAAACTCTGCCAGTTTCTAGTCTCCGTCTCACCCCTACCCTACCTAAGGGGACGGGTGTGACAATTTAATGGTATCAGAGCCAGGTTTCATAGATTCTGTAGACACTTCATTTTCTTGATTAGTTATTCTATGTCTTCTAGCGGTTGACATCTTTCATGTGTTTTTAGATGCCTCCGTGTCTCAGAGTTTATGGTTCAGGTCGAGTCCGTACATGTAGGATAGCAAATGTTGGCAAACCTTCTAGGGCACCTCCAGTTGATGAGGAGGTTAATTCTTATGATGGGGAAACCTTTGAAGGGAACCCTAATTCTGTTGTAAGAGATTCGCTAGCCTCGATTTTCGGAGATAGTACTCCAATTCATCATCCTCCTAGCAGTAATGTTTCTCTTGGTTCTTACCCTTATCCGTATTTCTACCCTCCAGCATGGGGTCATGGTCCAACTCAGGTAGCTCCTATAGTTATTGAGGACAATATTGCTAAATGAGTGAAAAGAATATGGAGCTGTTGAGTTTGATGGGAAGAAGGATCCCATTGTAGCTGGAAATTTCTTGGACAGGATTGAGAAGGCTTTTGAGCTGATGAGATTGATTGATGAACAAAATGCCACCATGTGTATCGACTTTTGACTGAGCAGACTGATAAAGGGTAGTTTTATGTCCGTAGGAAAATGTCTGGACGTGGCCGTGGTACTAGTATTTAACGTGGGAGAAGTATAGTTTGGTAATGCGTGAGAATGTCGAGTAATAGTATAGAGATACCCCATACTTAGTCGATAGATCTTGAATTTGATATAGCTTTAGATGATGTTCATCTGATTATTGAGGATAACAAGGGTTCTAGACCTATACCTTCAGTAGTTTCGACAGTTGCCCTATCGTTATTCCTATAGCTGAATCTGATGTGATTTCTATGGTTGTGCCTAACATGAACCTTATGTCGCAGTTATAACATCGTTGTGAGTTAGTAGGCCGAAGACATTAGAATTTTGGTGTTTAAGAGATGAGAAAGAAGACCTTGTTGATACTCATATTTAATTAATCAATATTTATGATTACATTATGGAATATAACCACTGGGTTTGTGTTGCAAGGACAGGATCATCTTCGAATTGATAATCTTCCCATTGACGTTTCGCGCGTATAGACATTGGAAAGAGGCCGTCGATGATTTGAATTTCGAGACTGTCAGGAACTTGATTTTGTTGTAGCCCTGAATGATACTTCTATATGATTCTTCGATAATAGTGAAGATTTGCCAGTCTTTATCATTAGTATTGCTTTCTAGACTTCGACGGACTGAGTCTGCAGAGAGACCTCTATATCACAGGATTGACGAAAAGTAATCTCTTCTGGGAAAATATCATCGTATCCATAGTAAGCTCTAAGTTTCGGTCTAGATGGCCAACAAGTGAGTCTCCAATTAGTGAGTTGACGTGACGGTATGATTCTTATAAGATGAATTGGGTGGTAGACGAGCGAATAGTCATTCGACCATTCTGGAGTAATGGTTTCGATCCAGACAGTAATACTTTTGTGGCGTTTATACCAATGATATAAGATATTACTGATGAATGGAGGAAGCTCACCAAGGCTATCTTCTGAGATACCAGGATAGTTGGGATGGATTGGACTTGGTCCAAGAATAAATCCATTTAGGAAACCGAGTTCAAACAAAGTACCGAGACTCCACTGGCAATGATTGAAGAAATCATGACTGTTGATGAAAACTGTGGAGTGGAATCTGTGATATCCACAGTGAACAATCGCTGAATTATTTTTGTATTGGATTAGACCATCTGTTTTTCCATTCCAAATGGGTCTAAGAATGTAACACCACCTCATGAAATTGGTAGGAACTCTTGCCACGATATCCATTGCAACCTCTTTAGGCAAAATAGCGGATGGAGCTTCATTGAGACAATCGTAGATGTCTCTCCAAAGGTCTCTGACATATTTAGAGTCTATAACTGCTCGATCAATGACTGGCCATTTACAAAGCTTTTGGTATATCATCGTGCTCTGACAGATCTTGAATAGGGGTTAGGATTGGCAGATGAGGATGCCATTGAAGAAGTTTTTGAGTAATACCTTAAGACTCGTGTATCTCTTTATAGAGAGAGATACCAATAATTCTTCATGACAATATACTTTCACAGTATCCATGCATAATTGGAAGAGATAATAATTGTCGAGCTGATTATATGTAAAACAGATATTTGAGGGACCTGCAAATCCTCTTTTCAATAATGGGAAACTTAAGATAGTGGATTTTGCGTAATTGCTAAAAGCTCTTTACACTGTTGTCTATGCAGTACCTTAGGTGGAGCCTTTTCTTTATGTGATGAGATAGTTGGTTTGTAAGTTGGGGTTCAGGTTTAAAAAAAAAAGCAGTGATTGGAAGGAATGCGACTATTACTTTTAGATTAAGTTGAGAAAAGATTTGACTTATGTTGAAGAACCAGTGGAAATTCTTACTTGAGAGTTAAATACAATTGAGAAGCAAGACGATTCTTTTGGTAAGAAGCCCTTTGGGGTAAACACTTGAAAGCAGAAGTATTATGGGAACGTGAGGAAAACATGAGGAATAAATATCCCCATTTGTTTCCACCCTATGGTATGTGAATTTCGAGGACGAAATTCTTTTAAGGGGGAGAGAGTTGTAACACCCCGGATTATTTTTACCCATATTTTATTTTATTATTTTTGGTGGATAGAATTTTGAGAATTAAATTATTAAATTTGGGGAAGTTGGAATTAAAAAGTGGTTAAGGACAAGTGTAGGGTGGCAAACGAATTGTGCCATATTTATATATATTTATTTGCCACTCAGTCATATACGGAAGGATAAAAAAAAAAAAAAGCAAGTTGATAAGAAGAGAATAAAAGAAAGATAAGTGTCTGAGGTAGACACGTGAGAGAGAAAAAAAAAGAATGATAATAGAGATGAAGAGAAAGAAATAAGATAAGAAAAGAAAGATATACAAGACAGCAGGAGAGAGAGAGAGACGTGAGACGCGAGAGAGAGAAAGAAAGAGAAAAGAAGAAAAAGAGAGAAATTTTAGTTTTCGTTCCGATCCGTCCGATCCGTCTTCAATTCGCGACCGAGCCTTTAAGGAAAAGTGTAGATCCCGTCGAGAGGATCATTTTGGTGGTGGTTTCATCTTGGGAAACTTCCAATTTTTGAAGAGATCTCGAAAACCTTTTATGGTTTTCTTGATTTCCCGTTGATCCGGAACTCCGATCGACAAACCGTCAGCGCCATTAGATCCGGGAGAGAGAGGGGAACGCTCGGCCGTCGGAAAATTTCCGATCGGACCGGCGCGTGAAGCTCACGCACGTCCTTTGTGGCGGCGCGTGAGGCCCACGCGCGGCCTAGCCAATCGGCGCGTGTCCACCACGCTCCAGACAGTGTATCCGTGCTGATTTCCCGAGTCTCCTCCGCGAATTTCAGACCATTCCGAGTAGTTTTGGACCTCCGAATCTTGATTTTCGTTAAGTTTGCGAGAACGACCGAATCACCTTTCTTGCATTTCTTTCATCTATTCTAGTTAGGATTATGTTCCTTATAGTAAATTATTTTGTCTGTTAGGTGATCGTGATATCTTAAGCAGAGACGGTCCTGCTGCCTAGTTCCTTTCTCAGTAGTCAGCTCACCAGGTGCGTGGATAAGCCTGTAACATTGATGTTTTCAAAAGTATATAGTATGTATGTTTTCTTAAAAAAATTTGAAGGTAATGCATTAAATGAGTTTGTTTTCAGAAGTTTATATTTTTGCTATAAGGTATGGATCGAATATTGATTATGTTGAAATCATGTGTTTGTGATATATGAGAAACTTGCATGATTTGAGATATATGAGCATGAATTTTGGAAATGATTTTTATGTTAGGATGCACCCCGTGTACTTATATGTGCCAGATTATTGCCGTGAGATAAGGTCTCATGTTGCCAGTTATTGCCGTGAGATAAGGTCTCATGTTGCCAGTTATTGCCGTGAGATAAGGTCTCATGTTGCCAGTTTGCTCCGGATGCCAGTTTTGCCGTGGGGAAGCCCCATGTTGCCAGCTTTGCCGTATTTGTCATGAGGTTGTGCATATAGATGAATAAACATATTTATCTTTACAGTGTATTTTTGAGCAGTATGAGTTTTATGAGAAATAAGATTTATGATTTGAGTTTTATGAGAAATGAGATTTATGATTTGAGTTTTATGAGAAATGAGTTTATGAGAAATGAGATTTACGATTTCAAGTAAATGTTTGAGATATCGATTTACAGCTTATGTATTTATTTATATTATGAAAGACTTGTTCGATCCACCTTATTACTTGATTATCCACGGCACTGAGCTGTGATCCATTGCACTAAGCGTGAGCTTACCCCCCATTCCTTAACATTTCAGGTTTAGCAGATTAGTAGATCGTTCTTTCATCTGCTGTTTCGTCATCATTCCTGCCAGTAGAGAAAAGGTTGTGCCAACAGTAGAGTGTCTTTGTTATGTATTTTCTTGGGAGAATTTGTTTTGTGGTTTTAGGCATTGAGCCTTTTATTGATATTGAAGTTATTGTGTTTCCTTTGTGGATATTTTGATGAGTTAATCATGGAGATCCTAGTTTTATGATGAGATTTTATTTTTCAGTTTAGATTTTTCCTTGTATTTGGAGGATTAGTCCATATTACAGGGGAAACTCTGCCAGTTTCTAGTCTCCGTCTCACCCCTACCCTACCTAAGGGGACGAGTGTGACAAAAGTCTCGGCCAAAGGCGAAAAAATATTCCCAAATCAAATTCAATCCAATTGAACCCAATCAAACATAAAATCAATATCCCCTAATGATTTCTAACACATCCAATTATCAAAAAAATCAAAATTCCAAGACAATTAGAGAGCCTCCATTTTCGGCCAAGCATAACAAATTGGGGAAAATTAATCCAATTAATCTTTCATCAAATTGATTACATATAACTCTAAGTTATCCATATACAAGCATATTTAAACAAATAATTTGTCAAAAACATGCTTAAATCAAAAAGCCCCAAATTTAGTTAAGAACCCTAATTTTCGTTTCATGCTCAAATGGCTCAAGATACCATTTTTGGGTTTCAATCAAGTCCCAAGGATCATAAATCAAGCATAAAACGAGTTGAATACAACCAAAGGAGGTGCGGAATAACTCACATTGATCGGTAGAGATGCAACAAGGACCAAAAATGCAATGCTCCTCCTTGCTCGGCAGTGGGCTGCGCAAATAGTGAACTGCACGGCGTGGGGGCTGCTTCCTCCTCCAAGAATCGGCCATGGGTGTCCTCCATGGAAGCTCCAAGCTCCAAGCTTCACAAGGTGATTCCTTGCTCATGAAAACACTACCCTATCACCTTGGTATGCCTCCTAGAGTGTGCTAGCACTTGATGATTTGCCACAAATCATCATTTTCCTCCTTGTGTTTCACGGTGAAAACTGAAACCAGAAGAAGAAATCGGTCTTGAGACCGTGAGAGAGATGAAGAGGGGTTTTGGCTCCAAAAGTCAATACCGAAAATGAAGAGAGAGAATTGTGAAATAAAAAAAATGTAATAGGTTTATATATTTTCCAAAAATTAATAAACCATTTACCTTTTCTTTTAATTCCAAAAAGCAAGCATTAAATGCTTGTCAATCAATACACATCAACTCACATCAATCAATCAAATGTCACATCACTCAAAGTGACATGTTATTTGACGCTTAATGTGACTTGCGATTTGACGCTTGATTTGACTTGCGTGCTACACTCGAATTCGAAATGCGAATGCGCTCGCAAACAATCACGGGCTCGGGTTCACTAATTCCAAATTAACGAATTTTCCATTGCGTCGTAATTAAATGATTACGCCTAGCGAAATCACTATTCACGTCGCAAACGAATTAATTCTAAATTAACTCTTTCGCCCGAATTAAAATCTAATTTTAATTCTGCGTCGAAATCCAATTTCGTATAATATATCAAATATATTTTTACCGATTAATTCCAAATTAATTGTTCTCTCTCTTTAATTGATATTTTATCCCAGATAAAATATCTCCGCAATTAATCCCAGATTAATTTTCTCTCTCATTAAATTATCTAAGATTAATTAAAGTGCGAGTCATACGTCATCGGTGAATCTTCGGGGAGCGACCCATGAGATCTCCGGATATGTTGGCAGTAAATCGGGTCGTCGGACTATCCGAACACGTAAGTACCTCGTACTACTTTTCCACCGATTCACAAGACAATGTTGGCTTCTAGCAAAGCGCCATGCCTACCCAATTCTCCAGAAACATGCTTACAGGAATAAGCGATCTATATCAGGCGTAGTATACTTAGTATTGCGTATTTCGATCCAGTATCGGATGATCACGTGCTAGGTCTGGGGCTGGAATTGTGTCTGCCCCGTACGAAGCACATGTCGGATGTCTAGTAACTAGTCTCTATATCGGATAACTATGACCTAGTCATGTTATCCCGATGACTGCAGTACTTAAGAGAACCAGTACCGTATCCTACGTGACCATCTTCTCCATATGACTGGAGTGACACTTCCGTCTTGACATCACACCCAACACACTACGATTCTCAATATACCCAGTATTGTCGTACACAGAACCTGTTAAAGCCCTGGATGACCTCAACCAAAGTATATTGATTGTCGCAAGTATTAGCGGTGCAAGTCTCAAGTTAAGGCCAAATACACCTACCTTGATTTCGAACTTCCATAGACACATAGTCATACTACCAATGGAATTCCGATGGGGTCTATCCAGAGCGAAGCTGTTTCCCGTACCATCGGTAAAACACAACCTCCTATTACACTTGCATGAGTATCCTATACCCAAACATATGAGAACTATGCCGTTGTGCCCTCACAACATGCACAAGTGTAATACTAGTCTTTTACGTATTTATCGATGTCCAATCTCGATAATACTCTGACTAGGGATATTTAATGATTTATCCTTCGTGGACTGATACTGTCTCATATCATTCTCAGTCCAGGAACAAATCATATGGACCTCCTATCATTTATACATCTAGGTGATCTAATCACAAATGATAAGAGTGCTATCTCATTTGTCACATAGTTAATTTGTACAACAACACAATGATCTGTACAAATAGTGACGTTATGGGTCATAATTGTCCAACACATCTAAAGTCGAGCCGAGCTAGGAGAGCCAACCTTCTCCGAACTGAAGAGGTTGTTCCATATGAATGCCAACCTAAAAGAATACAAGGGTTGGTACTACCTTTCTGCTCATGCCGGGATTCCCCACCTCGTTACCAATCTCCCGGCCACCAACAAGAACTTCAATGATAAGTGGTTCTTCTTTGTGGGTCATTGGGGATAACAACAGCTAATTGATGGTGAACTCCTCACAGTCCCCAATGTCTTCTCTGTTGGAGGTAACGACTCGACCTTTGAATTCCCTTTTTTTTTACTTAACCAATTTCTATACTTCGAAACATATGCAGCTTGCTGGGAGGATCTCCCCAAAGTTCACCACAAAACCCAAGATACAGTGAGGAGAGCAATGTGATTTCTGTGTCACTATAGGGACATTGTCAACCCTTCTTCTTTAGCTGACTCAGGCCTTATACTAAACATTTCACCTCTCCAGTCGAGGCAGGCTAGTAGGTTCTGACTGACCCGCTAATTTTATTTTTGCTGCATTCTTAATTTTTTCTTTTTTTGGTATTCTAAACGTCATCTTTACAGGAATTTCTGGCTCCAAAACTCCCCTTTAACGTGCTCAGGACATGTTGCAAGCATCCCGAGGCGGGTCCAACAGCTCTCCACCTCGAATGATGACTCATGTCTCATCAGAAATCGGGCGGAAGTCTGCCCATTCCACCGCCGCTCCATCCGGGTCGTCCAGTGCCCCTCAAACAGCAATAATCCCAACTACTTCAGTCCAAGCAACAAAAACCCCAGCCACGAGCAGCTCCCGACCAGTCCAAGCAACAACTGCTCTGCCCGACCATCCAAGAAATATCATCATCAGATCGAGGGCGATGTGCCCGGGGAGCCTGTAGAGGGGGTCTAAGGAAAAATTCAACAGCCAAACAAGAAAAAGCCCCAGCCGCCCCTCTTGAAGCCGGGAATGACGTCCCGCTGCTGGGAGTCGACAGCTTCTCCGATGAGGTGAGGGATAAGTGGCCAACCTCCTCCCGACCTATAACATCATGGCAGAGTGCATGGACCTGACGAAGGCCACAAAATATGAAGGTCGTCCGCTTAGAGACCTCGTTTCCAATACGTGCATGACACTTTCGAGAGTAATTGACTTATCCCTAATAATTTTACCTTCGCTTTATTCTTGGCGAGATTGACCTCGTTTTTCATGTTGCAGATGGCTTATGCCATGGCCACCAACCACGATATGCTGATGAGCACCCTCTCCAAGGGCGGTAAGGCGTAATGGATTCAAAACCGCTTGATCGAGCGCGACCGAGAGCTGTCTTAGCAGCCAGAGGAGGCCCAAGCTAAAATCTGAGGCTGATGTCCCATTCGAGGCAGCTGCCCTTTGCAGGGCTTTGGTATTCGTCAAGAAAGAGAGGGATGATGCTAAGGCCTAGTTGATCAAAAAAATTGATGAAAATAAGTCTCTGTCATGGCGGGTTACCTCGGCTGAGGCCAAAGCTGGGGAGAAGTTATGTAGGAGGGAGATATAATACATCGGCTTGTGAAGTTATACAATAGGCAGATAACCGAAGATGAGGCCTTTGCCCAAGTTTCGCTAGACCCTGAGGCTATCCAAGATCTCGAACCGGTGTCCCATGTGCCCCCCGCCCAAGAAAATCTCAGCCCCTTCATGTCGGCTGCCCCTATTGAAGAGATCTATGGCCCCTCAACTTCTATCATGCCAACCGAGGAGGTTCCTGCTCCTGCCTCTGATGAACCTGTTTCTGGTGAGCCTGCTCCTAATGAGCCTACCCGTGCTCCCGCTATTTAACAGTCCACTTATTTTTTTGTATGGGTGACCCCGAGTGGGGCCCTTTGTAAATAACACTATTAATGAATGAACACTTATTTTTCGCACTTGTACTTCCTTTCTTTTCAATTTTGAAATGCACTCTGAGAAACGACTTGATGTGGGGCAACTTCTTTCAACATCGTTTTCAATAAACTTAATTCATCTTTTCCCTCAAATGATCGTTCCATCATGATTCCAATATTGAAACACTTAACTTGGAAACTTCGCATGTCTTCAAACACTGGCCTTTGTCGGGCCATCCTCCATATTGTTTCTTCAAAGTGAAAAAAAGCTTTGATGGGCACATCTGGGCCTGATCTGATGCATCATGTTGTCCACAAGAGAGTTCCCTTCCCATGCAGATAGACATAATAAGGCCTTGGTGGGATGTAACCCGACCCCAAACTGGAATCAATACCTTGCCAAATGAGAATGCTCCCTCCTTTTGCCATTCAATATTTGGTCATGAGGGATAAACTTCGACCTCATGAAAATGATCACAGTAAGGTCTCGGTGGGACGTAACCCAACCTCGAGCCAAAAATAATACTTGGCCAAAAGGTACTGCTCCATCCTTACGCCATTCCATATTTGGTTATAGGGGAGAAACTCCTACCTCATGCCAATGATCACAGTAAGGCCTCGGTGGAATCTAACCCGACCATAAGCCAAAAATAGTACTTGGCTATAAGGGAATGCTCCTTCCTTGCTTCATTCCATATTTGGTCATAGGGGAGAAACTCTGACCCCATGCCAATGATCTTAGCAAGGCCTCGGTGGGACGTAACCCGACACCGAGCCAAAAATAGTACTTAACCACCGGGGAATTCTCCTTCCTTGCGTCATTCCATATTTGGTCATGGGGGAGAAACTCTGACCCCATGCCAATGATCTCAATAAGGCCTCGGTAAAACGTAACCCAACCCCAAGCCAAAAATAGTACTTGGCCACAAAGGAATGCTCATTTGTTACGCCATTCCATATTTAGTCATGAGGAAGAAACTCTGACTTTTGCCAATGATCACAGAAAGGCCTCGGTATGACCCAACCCAACCCCGAGCCATCAACTCACACCATGGCCTCGGCGGAAAGAATGTAACCCTGAGCCATTAAATCACACTATTTCCTCGGTGGAATGAATGCAGCCCGAGCCATCAAATAAACTAGCCACAAGGGAATGTACCCTCCTTGCGCCAACCAACATGGCCTCGGCGGAACGAATGCATCTCTGAGCCATCAAATCACACTATGGCATTGGCGGAATGAATGTAGCCCCGAGCCATCAAATAAAATTCTGAGAACCATGATGGATGATTTTCAACCTCCGGTAATCAACATGGAGACTGAAATAGCGTCCCAATTCAAGTCATCCATCAAAAACAAAACCAAGATGAAAACAAAACAAACATAATGAGAGTGATATATCACATACTCTGTGCTGACCCAAAAGAAACACCAAGGGAGATCGAGGCAATATCCTGCCCCATGCTACCCAAAATAATAATTTTTCACCTTACTGTTCAACATCTCGGAGAACCGAGCTATGGATCGTGGGCCGCCAACGCCATGAGATCTTTCCCATGCTAGACAAGTCCTGAGTCTGTAAACGCCACAGAGACCCTCAGGCCTTCCTTGTGCTATGCTCCTACGGATCCGAAATGGGATGGCCAACACCACGGGGGAATTCTCCTTCCCCGTGCTAGGCATATCCCGAGGCTACAAAGGCTCTCTAGCCTTCTTCGTGCTATGTACCTCCCGAGACTACAAACGTCATAGAGGCTCGTAGGCCTTCCCCGTGCTATGCACCTCCAACACTGGGCGGAAAACACTGTGGGGGAATAATCCCTCCCCATACTATGCAAACCCAAATGTATCGTAGTATCGAATTCATTTACCATCCTTACGTGCTATGATTACCTTGAGGCACCAAATGCCACGTCGACTCGTTGGCCGAGTGTGCTATGGATACCCGAGACGCCAAACACCATGCATGCTTTCATGTTGAAAAATTCCTCAAAGATGCAAGTCATTGGGTGTTATTGTTCCAGCTCGGGGGTTTGATAATGACACCAGGGATTAGCGTACCGTGGGGGTGCACGCTTTTCTCACGTCTTGCATCCCTTCATGTACACTAATCACAAGTATCTCACAAGAATATTAAATATGCCTTTCCCACTCAAATAATAAATAAGCATAGATGAATAAGTTTTTATTTAAGAAATGGAAAGTCTTATTCATATTCAAGGGATCTACTGCCCATCTTACAACTCTTTGAGGGTCATTCAAAGAGAGGCTCTATTAAAAACATTTCCTTTGTATCTCTGAACATTTCTTACCAATGTCGTTCTCAACAGAGTTCTTCGAAGAAACATAAGACTGACAGGTCAAACAACAGCCACAATTTCTCTAGGAGAAACTTGTTCAGCATTAGCACCAAAGGTTGGGAGAAACCCACCAATATCCAACTCCTAACATTGCATTTCAGTCAACATCTCAATCATAGGTGCTTCACCCCCTATATAATAACGAGCCCGGAAAGTTGCTAAATGAGCATAATAAGCAGGAGGCACTATGGAAACCGATCGAGTACACCTGGCATATTGGCTCTCCCATTACTTCCTGACGACTATCGCTATCAACGCTTTTCGGCCTTCATAGTTGCCTGGTCTATGCACCCATCCAGGTAGTCATTCCTTACCAAGTCCTCAACCTGCTCCTGCAGGTCTCTACATTTTTCTGTTGTTTGTCTCTTCACATTATAGTGAACACAATAAGTCATGTTGTCTCTCTTCTCAATTGGAAACCTTCTCGGGTCAGGCTCCGTCAATAGGTCTTTATCTTGGATTTCCCGAACTATCTGGGCCAATGGTCTATTTAGGGGGTGTACATTGTTACTCTGGCGACATGGTTTACCTGAACAAGTGGATTTTTCTCTTGTACTTGATTATTCTGAGGCATCGGCCTGAAATCCTTTTGCCTCGGGACCGGTCTCCTCAAGTCTCTGCCCATATCTCACTGATTCTTCGGCCGAGGTGCTATTGGCTTCTGAATAGTTCCCCCTCGGGCGATCTTCTCCCCTCCCTTCATCAACAAAAACTTCCTCGTCTGTTCTAAATCTGTGGCATAGTCTGGTATCCCCTTGATCCTCATGTAAGACCATAGCCTCCCGACCTTAAAGGCCCATTTGAAAATTTCCAGTGCCTCTAGGGACTCATACGTCATGACCTCTAATACTAGGTCGTGGTACCTATCGACCAAAGCTTTTCAAAGACTCATCGTCTCCATGCTTCATCAACCTCAACGACCCCATCGTCTTCCTCGGTACGCATGTTCCTTTGAAATTGCGTACAAAGGACTTTCTCAGTTGGGAGAATCTGCTGACACTTCATGGGTCAGGTTCCTAAACCACAAGTTAGCTGATCCACCCAGAGTCAATGGGAATACCTTGTAGATGGCCTCCTCTACCATTCCCTGAATTTCCATCAATAAAATAAACTTCTCAATATGGGACTTGGGGTTCGTGTTGCCCTTGTAGACATCCATCAAGGGCATGGTGAACCTCATAGGGAACTCCACCGCCAATATCTCCTTCGTGAAATGGGACGATGTCTCCATATCTTGGTCACTTCATATCCTCCCTTTCATATTTCCTCCCACTTTTTCATCTCCTTCCGGAACCAACTCCTTATTTGGCTCTCGAAACTGTTGTGCCCACGTCCATAGGCTTCCCCACGCCTTCCAATTCAGGCACGGTACCTCCCGTAACTGGGAACTTCATACCTTTCTTCAGGGTACCGCTCCAAGTCACTCTCCGTGAAGCATAGACTATTGCTGGAAGATTTTGGGGTTTGCATTCCTTCCTCCTCTTCCCACGGCTCTTCCGCAGGTACACCACTGGTAACAACTAAGGATCTTATTCTCTGGGTATTCCTCATCCCGCCTTCGTGGTCTTCGTCCACTCCGACGATCGTTTTTTCTTTTGTTATCTCATTTCTTCTCCGCTAGGGCTTTTTTCCTCTCTATCTCTCGTCTTCTTCTCTAACTTCAAAATCTTCTCCAACATAGCCTTCTTGAAGGTTTGGGTCGCTTCCTTTTCCTTTCGAGCATCCTCTCTCTCACATCAAATGGTTTCTTCTATCTTCTCCATACATTCTGTCGTGAATGCCTCTGAAGTTATGGGGTTTCCGTCTTCCGCCAACGTCTTAGTGTGTTTGTTGCTTCTCATACTGATTCCCCACAGAAGGCGCCAACTGTTGACAGCTGTTTTTCATTCAAGGGGTAATTCGGGAAAAACCACTCCTCGAACAAACCTCCCCCAAGCAGTGAATTTGTTTGGTTAGTTGGGGAACCAAATTAAACTTGGAAAAATAAAGAAACATCAGACAAGACAAAGGGTTTAACGTGGTTCGGCATAATGGATCCAACCTACGTCCACATAGGCAAATGGAATAAAATCTTTATTAGGAGCTCAGGTCTGACCGACCTCCTCTAGCTCTCGCTTAAACTTAAACTTTTTACTCTCTTTTTTACAAGTTATGTGTGAAATAATTCATCCAACTCTTTATAATGAGTTCTCAACCCCTTTATATAGTGCGTCTAAGGCTACTATTCAGCCAACTCGTGACGTCAGCCACGTTACCAAGTCATCATTGTATAGGCTCTCTTCCCCAATTACCCTACAAATAATAGCTCAGCCGTCTGATACCACTACTATTTGCCATCTAAATTTCATTAATTCGCCCATTCTTTGGTAATAATTACACACTCTACCCATGTGTCAGCTAGTATTCCAACTACTCCTACGCAGTTACGTGTGACAGTAGATAAACTTGCAGTCATGCTCCGTCCTATCAGTCGTCGGCCTACTCATGTCTCCTCAACCTTTGGGAAGCTCAAACTTTTATTTAGGGCGTACATCATCTGCAAGAGAACATAATATTACAGTTCCACTCTAACTCCTCGGGTCAGTATCTCAAAAAAGGTGACGCCCTTCCTCGCAACTGCTAACAGGTCGGGTCGGCAGAGATGCATTCACTTCTCTCACTTTCCTGAACAATCTTGACAAGTTTGAAAGCTTATGAGCTTGATCAGGGGCATCTGACTTTTATCTTCTAGTGATCACCTTCCTTGGGCGTATGTGACTATGTCTCGGCTGGTACTCCTCGAGTCGCCTCCTCGATATTAAGAAATTAAAACCGGAATCATCAGGCCGATCTTCAAATACAGCTGATTCTAATCCACTGGTTGGGTCAGGCGTCTTTCAACCTGGACCTTTTTCCTCGCAAAGATCTTGGTGTTGGGTTTTCTAGGTCAAACCAAGATCAAATTAAGCAATGAAATGTGCGAATACAACAAAGTAAGATGGCGGAAATACTCACTTTGATCGGCTTTTGGATGCGATGAACACAAAAAAATTTCCTTGTAGCATTCGGCCAAGCCCTCCTTGGAAGTGATCTACAAGCTTCAAGCTTTGAGTTTTGATTCCATGCTCAAGAGTTGGTTTCCCTATCACATTTGTAAGACTCATTGATGTGCTAGCATCTTTGATTTTGAAGCAAAATCAAGAAGAAATGAGCCCTAGGCCCACGGCAACAATGAGAGAAAAGTGAGAGGGTCATTCGGCCATGGTGAGAAAAGAGAGAGAAGAAGATGTGTGTTGTGTGTTTTTGTATGTTATTTTCTAAAAACATAGACCAAAAGTCCTTACAAAATTTGGTAAAAACTTTCCCAAAAAGCAAAAACCAATTTTGGAGGCAAAATGGCATTAATTGCCCACAACCACCACCATCATGAATAGTGACAGGTTGTCAATCACCAAAAGGTGACTTGACATCCATAACTAAAGTGACAGGTGATGTGACAAGCAATGTGATATGTGGCCGCACTTGATTCAAAATCGGAGTGGCCTCACAAACACATTCCGGGCTCAGGTTCGTTAATTCTGAATTAACGAATTTTTCGTTGCGACATAATTAAATCAAATTTAATTAAATAATTATGCCTAGCAAAATTACTATTCACATCGCTAGCCAATTAATTCTAAATTAAGTCGTTCGCCCGAATTAAAATCTTATTTTAATTCCACGTCAAAATCTAATTTGGTTTAATATATCGAATATATTATTTTATCGATTAATTCCAAATTAATCGTTCTCTCTCTTCAAATAGTATTTTATCCCAGATAAAATATCTCCGTAATTAATCCTAGATTAATTTTCTCTCTCTACTAATTAATCCCATATTAATTATGTTCGAGTCATACGTCATCGATGAATTTTCGGGAAGCGACCCATAAGATCCCTGGATATGTTGGCAGTAAATCCGCTCGTCGGACTATCCGAATACGAACGTACCTAGTACTATTTTTTTACAGATTTACAAGACATGGTTGGCTTCTAGCAAACAACCGTGCCTACCCAATTCTCCAGAAATATTCTTAAAGGAATATATAATCTGTATCAGGCGTAGTATACGTAGTATTGCGTATTACTATCCAGTATCGGATGTCACATGCAAGGCCTGAGGCTGGAATTGTGTCTGCCCCGTATGAAGCATATATCGGATCTCTGGTAACTAGTCTCTATAATCGGATAAACATGACCTAGTCATATTATCCCGATAGCTGCAGCATACAAGAGTATCAGTTCCTTATCCTACGTGACCATCATCTCCATATGACTGAAGTGATACTTCCATCTTGACATCACACCCAATACACTACGATTCTCAATATACCCAGAAGAGGCGTACACATAACCTGTTAAAGCCCTGGACGACCAAAACCAAAGTATATTGATTGTCGCAAGTATTAGCGATGCAAGTCTCAGGTTAAGACCAAATACACATACCCTGATTCGGACTTCCATAGACACATAGTCATACTACCAATGGAATTCCGAAGGCTCTATCCAGAGCGAAGCTATTTCCGTATCATCGGTAAACACAACCTCCTATCACACTTGCATAAGTATCCAATACTTAAATATATGAGAACTATGCCGTTATGCTCCCACAACGCGCACAAGTGCAATACTAGTATATTCCGCATTATCGATGTCCAATCTCGATAATACTATGATTAGGGATATTTTAATAATTAAACCTTAGTGGATTAATACTGTCTCATATCTTATTAATCCGGAACTAATCATATGGACTTTTATCATTTATATATCCCGGTAATCCAATTACAAATGATAAAAGAGCAATTTCATTTGTCACATAATTAATTTGTACAACAACACCATGTTCTATATAAATAGTGATGCTATGGGTCATAATTGTCCAACACTTGGGCCCCATCTTGACAAGTGAAATCATTTTACTACCTTTTTCCATAATTCGGCTCTTCTCGGATACGAAAATCACCATCAACAATATTATTATACCGGGCGGGTGTTTTCTTTTTATGCCGCATTTGATTATTTAAACTCGAACTTTTCAATCGATCTAACTGAACAAAGTAATTTGAACCTTCAAAAATTTAAGCATAAATTCATCTTTTTTTGTCTTTCACAAAAGACCTTGTAGATTACAAGCACAAATATGCACAAGGTACAGTTTAATGAAAATTTAAATTCTGCTGCTCTACTTCTTGGCAAAACCCTTTTTCACAACATAATTAACAAGGGCATCAAACTCCCCCTCGCTTATAAAACCGTCTCCGTTGGAATCGGCGTGGCACCGCCCTCGCCAAGCTCGCCATGCCGAAATCTTGAACCCAGACTGTTAAAGACGGCCTTGAGCTCTTGATTGCTAAGGCGACCATCTCCGTCCGTGTCGTATCGCTTGAACACGCCTTTCAGCTGCTCTTCAGTTGAGGGCAAACTAACCGGCACAAAATTCTTATCAAAGAACCGAAACAAACTCCTTCGGCAAACTTTGTTTACTCCTTTAGAGTCAGTCATAATAAGGTTAAGTTACAGTTTGTACGAGACTGCTTTGATAGCTATATGTATAACCGTTTTTGTTTATATATCTCTCACAAAAGTAAAGGTTGTTCCTATTCTTGGCCACAAGAGAAGGGTTAGTCCTAAATTTTGGCGCCTCTATCTAAATTCTTAAAATGACGAGATTAATATAAATATTTAAAAAAATAAATTTTTTAAATTTTAGATTTTAGTTTTATACTAAATTTTAGGGTTCAACAGTAAAATCTCGGCCATTAATTTGACCAGATATTTTTTTTCTGAAGAGGCAAGTTTTAATTGATAATCTAAATGAAAAACCCACCTTGAGAACCCTGTATTCTCAATATTTTTTACATTGCACCCCTGTACTAAATTTTCTACACATTACACCCATATACTCTCAATGCTTTTTACATTGCACCTCTGTACTAAATTTTCTACACATTACACTCATGCACTCTAAAAAAATTGACATTCCACCCTTATTTTAACGGCAAGTTAACATAGTTGAGAAATATTCTGACATCACCCTTATTTCGAATTGGACCGAGCAAATTTTTTTACTTTGAAGTTATGCTAGAGCGCATAATTATATGCTAGAGTGCATAAATATTCTGTCATTTCTGATACATTCAAAAATCCAACTGATTTATTGTAAAATTTAGATCAAAACTACGATCCTGGAGTGTTATTAATGAAGACAAAAAACAAACAAAGATGAAATCATCGAGCAGCTAAAATACAACAAACAAGCAAACCAAAACTTCATATTACCAAATCAAAACATCATATAACAGAGACAAAAACAACACATCAGAAATAAGACAAGATCAAAAATACCCAGATCAACAAACAGCAAAAGAAACAACAAAATGATGGACGAGCTGGCAATAAAAATACTGGGAAAATGGTGGAATGTCAATTTTATTCATGATTCTTCTCAATTAACAGAGCGTGTATTACACGCCAACGGATTCTGTGAAATAAGGGTGAAATGTCAATTTTTTAAGAGTGCAGGGATGCAATGTGTGGAAAAATACAGGGGTACAATGTAAAAAACATTGAGAGTACAGGGGTCTCAAGGTGGGTTTTTCCTAATGTAAATGAGAGCAGATATCAGTATAATATCCATGGATGCATCACCATGACAAGTTGATTCAAAAGCAAAAGGGGAAAGAGAGAGAGATTAAAGAATGGTATCATTTTGGCTGTAAGACTACGCATATATATTATTATGTATTTACTGTTTATGTTTTGACCAAAAGGGGTTAGAACTTAAAACCAGACTTATTACATAATGCATTTGTTATACCTATTATGTATTTACTGATTATGTAAAAACTGTTTATGTTTTGACTATGAGGGAAGTGATGAGGTTATTTGAGTAGGAGCGTCAAAAAATTCATAGTCATATCTCTATTATTTATTTATACTAATTGTTAGAAGAAAAAAATGAAAAGGATGTCTTTATTATTTATTTAATATTAACGGTTAGAATCCTCAATTACAAGATGATTCACCCCTCATTTTGAGCAAAAGGTGTTACTACTTAAAACCAGACTAATTACTTACAATGTATATGTTAGACCTATAAAATACTACTTTTTTAAATATGATTTAGCCCTTAAAACTTTGATGATTTTACATCACTCTCACGAGAATGGTACTATCATTATATAAATGACATGATACCATAAACCAATAATTATATAACATATCAGAGTTTTGTTAAATAAAATTATTATTTATTAATTATTTTTTAAATTATTTTATCATGGATAACAATATATTATTGGATTGTTATATAAATAATGTGGTACTACTGTTACATAATAATATTTATTCTCACATGTTCACACACTTTTTGGACTTTGGCCGCTAAAATTTATTTCCTATGACTTTTAATTAGGCTTTAAATTTTCATTATGTGATATTGAAGGAGAGAAGATGAGTTTTCGGGTAAAGTAAGATTATTCTATTGTAATATAAAGGTATAAATTCGAGTCTTGAAAATAATCTTTTTTGTAAAAAAAAATTAGGATAAAAATATGTACATATTAAATTCTCCTCAAAACTCATCACCGTTGAAAAATCTCGTGCGTTGGACTATCATTTCCTTTGTGATAACGAAAGAGAAAATTTTAAACACTTTAACATGTTTGTGTGAGATGTTCTCAATAAATATTTCTCTAAACAAAAATGATAGATTTACATAATTGTGTACATAAATACTAAAAATAAAAATTAATTTTGTCAAACATGTTTTTTTATCATATACTGATTTTTTTTTTTCAATATATATGTGAAAAACTATGTGGGTATATCATAATTGATCTAAAACGAAATAAAAGAGAGAATGATTGGACCAAAACAAAAAGAAACTAATTAATTTTACAAGCTTAAGCTACAATTGCTACATCCATGCAGGACGCTGCTTTACACTGTCTAGTAAAGCATGCTTTCATCACAAGTTTAGATTTCACATAAAAGAAAAGAAAAAAAGATATTATATTCCTCTACAACAGCTAGCTAGCTATGAAGTTTGTCTAATTCAAGACAGCATAACCACGTTTGATAACATACTTCACAAGATCGTCTAACTCCTCCTCGCTTACACATCCATCTTGGTTTTCATCAGAATGGCATAGCGCTCGCCGAGCTCTCCAAGCAGGGAAGCTTGAACCAAGGCTTTTGAAGGCATCATGAAGCTCTTTTTTGCTCAGGCAACCATCACCATCAGTATCGTAGCGCCTAAGCAAGCCTTTCAACTGCTCTTCAGTTAACCTCAGTTTTGCACCCTTATTATCACTTGTCAAATCCCACGTCCTATTGCAATTCTTAGGTATGCCTTTATTGCTGTGCCTAGTGAACATTGTGTTTTGTGTTTTTGGAGTTTGGTTAATGCCCCCAGAGAAGTTCCAACTATTCTTGTCTTGTCCAAGTTTTGTGTTGTAATGTTAATATATATATATAACCCAACATATTAATAAAAAAATTTATCAATATCAGAGTTGGTGTCCTAGACAGATAAGTTACAAATTTATTTGAACGTACCCGCCTTCTTATATTTAAAAGAAAAATGTTATATATACACATATATCAAACTAAAGGATAAAAAAATCATGTATTTAAATATATTAAAATACAAATAATATTACATTCTAATCTATATTTTCTCTATTTTATAATGAGATCTTTTACTTATTAAATAGACTATATCGAATTAGAATCTTACTCTATAGACATCGACAAACAATACATACTTTGGGCATTAATAATTTTTTCTGTTCATGTTGATCTTCTTCATAAAGGTGTTTTCTTTATTCTTGGTAAAGGATAATCATTTGATTTTACTTTCTCTTTTATTCTTTTCTTCTTTTTTTTTTTTTTTGGATAGATGCAATCTAATCCAAAAGAGACCAAATAATATTCACCTATAGCTAGCAGACAGGAGGCATTAACTTGTGAAGCGATTAACACATGCTTTACTGAGCGACACTCGACCTAGAGCATTTGATGTGTTTCCAAAGAGAAATCATAAATGGTGTTGTTTGGTAATAAAGGATTTGAGATTTGTTAAGTTTTGAATTTGAGTTTAGGAGTATATTTTTTATAAGATTTTGAGACAGTCAGTGATTTAATCTGATCCATTTAAATTTGAATCCAATAATTTGACGGTGAAATTTCCAACGTTTCTAAAAAAAAAAAAATTCACAAGTCAACAAAAACATGACAAATTGAGGACAAAAAAAAATATTTTTTATATATCCAAAGATTATTATTTTTTTAAAGAAAAATTATTAAATTTTAATTTTTAAATATATATATATATATATATATATTTGTCATCAATTTATGCTGTTTTTAATTCACCTGTCATCTCTCGTTTCCAAAACAATTATCATAGTAACATGCATCTTGATTTTCCCACGATGATCGGAGGGATTCGTAGCAGAATACAATCATGCGTGGCTCGATTATTATATAATTTAGCCGGTCATTTAGCATCTCATCCTAAATGTAAGATTTGGGTTTATGTATTTAAGTATATTACAAAATAAATATTAATTTTATATAAAAAAAGAAAATAAAATTAACAGAGTTTATTTTCTTTCTATTTAATGACTTTTAATATTAATTTTTTTATGTAAAAAATAACGACAATCAAAACTATCCATAAACAATTGTACATATGATTATAATGAATTAGAAACATAAATTTAATAAGGACTCGCAAAAAAATTTCGCCTAAGACCCCAAAAACTTGAGTCAACCCTGAATACAACAGTATATATTATCATATTGGTTGGACGGTCACTCAATATATGTTTGTTGATTACTGAGTTTATTTTAACAGAAAAATTTATATGTAACGGAAGTACATATGATATGATATGTTTATCCATTAAGTTCATATATATATATATATATACATACATTAAGAAAATTTTTGTTTTATGTCTCAAGTTTTGATGAAAGGCTCGGATTGAAGCCACGATGTTTGTTGGGCACATTTGTCTTGAGTTTTGGCGTGTAGACCATGGATGCGCGACATCTGGCATCTCGGGAAGACGAAACAAAAAGAAGACTTGACCGATGTGATAGACATTTAAAGAAGACCATTGAACCTTCATATATTCCCAAAGATGATTCAAAAATCCTAGGAAGACTCTTCAGTGGGCGAAAAAAGAAAGATAATCATTACAAAAATGGAATCTTTGGTGATATGTGCCTTTCTGACCCGAGGGAGGTGGTAACATGAATAAATTGTGAGTTGTGACCCGAGGACATAGGTGACGTCCATACCATCTTTGTATAGTTCCCAGTATCAACTCACTAGCTCGTTGATATCGTGAACTAGGGAACATAAGTAATGGTGGTTTTTCACCCCGATGAAGTTATAATCCCAAGGAATGGTAAGTTGGGGATTGTACTTGACCAGGAGAATGGAGAGGGCCCGAAAAAGCAGGTCAGATAAGGGACCCGAGCCCTTTGTACCACAGTCTTACCGAGAGCAATATCGGTTGATGATGTTGGGATAATGAGCCTAACTGAAGAAGTACTAGATATGGAATCATTTAAGCATTAATGGAGGCCGGCCCGAGGTGGATATGGAATCATTTGAGCATTAATGGAGGCCGGCCCGAGGTGGATGTGGAATCATTTGAGCATTAATAGAGGCCGATCCGAGGTGGTATGAACTTGCCGACCCGACCTTGTTGAGGAAGATAGAAGAGATGACCAAGCAGTATTCACCTCGATACGTCGACCCGAGGATCAGGGCTGGGACGACATGGTATCCAGTACTTGAGAGTTCATGACATATGATTTACATACAAGTTTGGGCCTCCATAAGGATGATGCGACAGGAGTAAGTAAAAGACTTCCATTGGGAAGAGACCTTGACACACGGAAGAGTGATGGGGTTGTTGGGTTACAGACTGTCGCTTTGGCAGAATGTGTAGCAGTAGGCAAAAGGTTGGAATGATGGCCTGACAGATGGTATAGTTGAGTCAGAAATTAGAGCTACTATTTGCAGAGTGGTTGGGGAAAAGAAGCATAGGCAACAATGTCAAAATGACGTGGGCTGACGTCGTGGGTTGGCAGAACAGTAAATTCAGAAGTCTATATAAAGGAATCAAAGAGTCAATTTGAAGGGTTGGTTTTTTTGTTAGAAATCTTGATGTTTCTTCACTTGTAAATAGAGACTCGAAAATTTAGTGATAGAGAGAGAGAAAGCTGGTCGATTTTGACCCGAGCAAGTAATAAAATCCCTCATCTTTATTCATGTGGATGTAGGTTGGAGCCATTCTTCGCCGAACCACATTAATCTTTTGTTTCCCCTGTGATTTTCCGTTTGTTTGCTAAGTTTGCTTTGGTTCCCAACTAACCAAATATTAAATAATAAAAGTAAATAATCAAATACTATGTTTTAGGATTAATTTTTCATATTTATATTCACATAACTTAATTCTTCTCTCTCACACACACACACATGCAGAATAGTATTGATTCTTGCCATATAAACATTATATAATATTTTAATTCTTGCCATTTATACATTATATAATGTTTTAGTTATTGCCATATTTCTTGCCATAAATGCATTAAATAATTATCTTAATTCCTGCCATTTATATATTTCATGATGGTCTTGATCTTTTTTATATGTGTTATAATTCTCTGATCACTGAAGAGTGTTTATGAGGAAAAATGAAATCTATTACTATAAGAACATAATCTTTACAAGTGTTTAAACTCTACAAAAAAAAAAAAAAAAAAAACATCACTATCTACACTCTCTAAGCTTTCTTGCCTTAAAGCTTAGTATTTTTGGGATGCATTGAGCTCTCAATTTATAGCCAAACACAAGGCTCAAATATTAATAAATGAATAGTGCTCCACCTTAAGTAGTTTGTATTTTTGCACCAAATTTTCATAAAACTTATCTTCCACCTAAAGATGTTTTGTATCTCATGCATGACATGCATGGCAGCTGGATTCTACAATTCTCCCCCTCCAGGTACATCTGTAATGATTTTTATCTGACAACTATCCTGACTATGTCTCTACACTGCTCTAGCTTGTCCCGATTGACCAGCTTTGTTGACATGTCGGTTGTGTCTCAGCACAACACACTTCACTATGTCTTTGCGTAGCACAGTTTTGCTGCCATGTTTCTTCACCCATTTGTTCCTCAATGTCTTTTTGCCTTGTGGGAAATTCTCTGGCTCCCCCTCATCAGTAAGCAAAATATATTCAAATCTTGGGTATCTGGTTGATAGAATCTTACCTCGCTCAGATCTTCTTGTCTGAGGTCCACTGGTTTCAGGAGGTATATCATCATCCAAATCTGTGGATAATCCTGTAGCATCTAGTGGAGCAAGTTGCGACTCCCCTTGCTCAACACTCCCTTCTGTAGCTTCTGATGGAGCGGGCTGTGTCTCCCCCTGCTCGACATCCTTATCTATCTCTCATAGTTCTGCTTCTGGAATTTCATCGTGCACCTCATATGTGGTCAATTGTGTTGGTGCTGAAATTGGAAGACATTTTGGGCTTTTCAATGTCTTCAATTGTCCGGTATTCAAGAAACTCTACATTTTGGTTTCCGATGACCATCTTTTTTTGGATCTCGTATCCAAATTCTTCATCTCCATAGCTTAGGAATATACATGAATGGTCTTTCCATCGAGCTTCTGCCTGAGCTCCTTGGATACATGTGCAATAGTTAAACAACTGAATACTCTAATGTGAGAGTATGATGGATTTTTACCAGACCATGCTTTCTCCGGAATCTCATAATTCAACGGTAGAGATGGTGATCTATTGATTAGGTAGCAGATGGTAAGAACAGCTTCTCCCCAGAATGGCTTTGGCAGCTTAGCCATACTGATCATACTTCTGACTTTCTCCATAATGGTGTGGTTCATTCTTACAACTACATCATTATGATGTGGGGTGCGTGGAATAATTCTCTCATGTCGAATGTCGTGTCTCCTACAGTAGGCATTGAACTCCCTGGAACTGTACTCGCTTCCATCGTCTGTGCGGAGGCACTTCAGCTTCTTCCTTGTTTCACACTCTACCATGGCATGAAACAGCTTTAACTGATCTAGGACCTGATCTTTTGTCTTCAGGAAATACACCCAGACTTTTTGAGAAGCATCATCAATGAAAGTCAGAAAATACTTGTTACCGCTTAGTGAATCAACCTCCAAGGGACAACAAATATCAGAGTGCACCACACTGAGCAACTTTGATCTTCTCTTTGAAGAGAATTTAAACGAGACTCTATGTTGCTTACCAAACAAGTAGTGGTTGCAAGGATCTAGTGCAGCATCATTGATAAGCTTCTTCTTGAACAAGGTAGACAACCGTCTCTCACTCATGTGATTGAGTTTCTAGGTCCACAGATTTTGAAAAGCTTATTTTTCAGCTACATTGAGGATGTCTGCATAAATCTTCACATGAATTTTGTATAGTGTGCCGCAAGCATGTCCCTAGACGACAACCATGACACCTTTTATCATTTTCCATGTGCCATTTCTGAAGTGACTGTCATAGCCATGTTTGTCAAGGGCTATCCCCGAGAGTATATTTAGCCGAAGTACATCCTTCAAGGTTAATGTACACTCGATATTTGTCCACATCTGAATATCACCAATTCCCACTATCTAAGAGAAACTGATATTTTCCATCTTCACTGCTTCAAAGTATCATGCTTTGTATGTTGTGAAGAAATCTATGTGAGGGGTGACGTGGTAGGATGCTGCAGTATCTGCCATCCACTCAACATCTTGAGTTACGGTGTGAAGAAATATTTCTTCCTAGATGAAGTAGATAGTTGCATCTTCTGAGGCAACTACTAGTGTCTCTGTATCATTATTCTTCAGCTGTGAATTGCCTTGACCCTGTTCTCGTTGCAGATTTCGGCAATTCTTCTTTAAGTGGCCTTCTATGCCACAATGGTAACACTTGCAGGTAGGCTTTCTTTTGTCTGTGGATTTACCTATACTTTTGCTTCTACCTTTCCATCTACCTCGAGTTTTATCTGGTTGTCTTCCTCGATTCTTCGTAATAAGGGCTTGAGTCTGATTTGTGCCCATATTTTTTTTTTCTGGCCTCTTTATTTGACTGGGCATCTTTTACCATTAGCGTGGTAAGTTTGCCTCCTAGAGTTGAATTGTTGAGAGTAACCACTAATGTTTCCCAATTATCAGGAAGAGAACTGAGTAGTAAGAGGGATTGAACTTAATCTATCAGTTGCATGTCTAATGCAGACAACTGGTTCACTAGGCATTGGAACTCATTGATGTGTTCTGCAATGGAAGTTCCACTCCGTAGTTTCATGATCGCCAAATGACTCATTATTAAGGCTTTATTCTGAGCTGTCTTGGCCTGGAACATATCTTCCAATTTTATCCATATTTCGTAAGCATTTGTATCATGTGCTACGTGGTAGAAGACATTGTGGCCGATCCACTGCCTAATTTGACCCAAAATTCTATTATTGAGTTTATTAAAGTCATACTATTTAATATATTTTGGTCTCCCTTCACCTCGATAATAACAAACAGATCTTTGCAGTGTAAATAATCTATCAGCTGAGGCCTCTAGAGGGAGTAATTGGTTGCTGTCAGCTTGATCATCGCACCAGAAGAGGAATCTTCCATTTTCATTTTAAGTTTAAGTTTAAAAAAAAAGTAGGATAAAATCGAGGTTGATTTTCACAGATCGGAGGTCATCGTTGCGTCCGGAATGGTAAAAAATGGTGAATTTAACACTTCATTAGTCCAAATCTAACTCAGAGTCCGATTTATAAATTTCTTAAATTTCATGGGGCTCATTGAAATTTACCAGTTATGCTGACGTAGCAGAAATGGGACACATGGCACTGACGTGGCTACTGACTGTAAGCTGACTGTGCGCAGATGTGGCGATAAATGTGAGCTGACGTGGTCATCTTCAACCTCCAATAGCCCGTGGGCGCGTGTGGCACGTGAACAGCTCATCTCCTTGGCGCATGTGGTGTCTCTGGACCTCTATTCGATGGCCAAAAAATATCACTGTGCTCATCTCAATGTGAACAAGTTGATAGTACGCTCAAAACTAATTTTTGACAACTTTCCTGAAACCTAAATTTTCCGAATCGAGTTCCGTTAGAGAGTGTAGAAAGTGAGGTTTTTTGTAGAGTTTAAACACTTGTAAAGATTCTGTTCTTATAGTAATAGAATTAGTTTTTCCTTATAAACACTCTTCAGTGATCAGAGAATCACAACAAGTGGTATCAGTAGCTTTGGTTGATGTCAGCTTGATCATCGCACCAGAAGATGAATCTTCCATTTCCATTTCAAGTTTAAGTTTAAAATAAAAATAGGACAAAATATGGGTTGATTTTCACAAATTAGAGGTAATCATTGGGTCCGGAACGGTTGAAAATGGTGTATTTGATACTTCTTTAGTCCAAATCCGACTAAGGGGCCGATTTGTAAATTTCTAAAATTTTCGGGGTTAAAATATAAATTTCAGAGATTTCATGGGGCTCATTAAAATTTAACAGGTATGCTGACGTGCAGACACGTAGCTGATGACGTGGTAGAAATGTGACATGTGGCGCTGACTGTGAGCTGACTGTGCGCTGATGTGGCGCTGACGTGGTCATCCTCAACCTCCAGCAGCGCATGGGCGCGTGTGGCACATGAACAACTCCTCTCTTTGTCACGTACGGTGTCCCTGGACCTCCATTCGATCGTCAAGAAATACGACCGTGCTCGTTTCGATGTGAACAAGCTGATGGTATGCTTAAAACTAATTTTTAATTATTTTCCCGAAACCTGAATTTTCTGAACCGAGTTCTGTTCTTCGATTTTACGACCCAAATTTATAACCACAGCTATTTATACCACTTGTTGTGATTCTCTGATCAATGCAGAGTGTTTGTGAGGAAAAATGAATTCTATTACTACAATAACAAAATCTTTACAAGTGTTTAAACTCTACAAAAAACCTCACTCTCTAAGCTTTTTTACCTTAAAGCTTAATGTTTTTGGAATGCATCGAGCACTCAATGAGCTCTCAATTTATAGCCAAACTCAAGGCTCAAATGTGAATAAATGAATAGTGCTGCACCTAACGTAGTTTATATTTTTTCACCCAATTTCCACCAAACTTATCTTCCACCTAAAGATGTTTTGTATCTCATGCATGGCAGCTGGATTCTACAATATGTGCATCATAATGTTCTCGATTGGGAAAGATCTTTATGTGATTCTTATCGAAGTTTGTATTTATTCTTCAACAATGTGTTTATTCTATTAATGTTATAATACCATAGATGAAATGATGTATCAAAGTTGGACGCTCTCTTTGTACTAGAAGAAAAAAGTGAGATACTGAGACAAATGGCCCCCCATAAAGCTCCAGGTCCAGATGGTTTCCCAACGGTTATTTATCAGAAATATTGTCATCATGTGGAGCATCGGGTAATCCGAGCTTGCCTTGCGGTTCTTAATCATCAACATGATTTATCTCCCGTAAATCAAACTTAAATTACCCTTATACCTAAATTACCTAAGCCTATATCTGTCTCTGACTTCAGACTAATAAGCCTTTGTAATGTTTGCTATAGAATCATTGCCAAGACTATTGCAAATAAGCTTAAAGACTGCTTAGATAAAATTATTTCTGTTAATCAAAGTACTTTTGTATCAACTAGACTTATTTATGATAATATTTTTGTTGGTTATGAAAGCTTGCATAAGATTAGAACTCGGTCAAAAGAGAATAGAGGATTAATAGCTTTAAAACTTGAAATTAGTAAAGTTTATGATAGTGTCGATTGGATCTTCGCGGATAGGATTATGGAGCGGTTGGGTTTTCCCCCTCATGGAGAAGATTGATTATGAATTGTATTTCTACACCCTCATACTCGGTTCTTATCAATAGACAACCCAGATGTTGTATTAAACCGCATAGGGGTTTGCGATATGGATATCTGTTATCCCCATATTTATTTCTTATGTGTGCTGAAGTTTTTTCAGGGTTACTTTCCAAAGCGAAAAAAATGATAGAAGTATCTTGGGTTTCAAATTTGGCAGAAACCTGACTGTTTCTCATTTAGTCTTTACAGATGATAGTTTAGTTTTTGCGCAAGCAACTGTCAATGAATTTTTAAAATTGAAGGAAATTTTTGAGATTTATGCATAAGCTTATGGTTTGGTTTTTAATTTTAGGAATCCACAATTACAACACTACCAGCAATATACGTGATACAATTATGGGCATCTTCAATCCGAGTATGGGTTCCGCGTATGAAAAATATTTAAGACTGTCATCCATTGTGGGAAAAATTGTTAGACAATTATGACCCATAGCGTCACTATTTGTATAGCGTCACTATTTGTAAAAGACATTGTGGTTTTTGTACAAATTAACTTTGTGGCAATGAAATTGCATTTTATCATTTTGTAATTTGATTACTTAAATATATAAATGATAAAAGTCCCTATGATTAGTTCCGGATTATAAAATATGAGACAATATCAATCCATAAAGATTTAATCATTAAATATCCCTAGTCGTAGTATTATCGAGGCTGGACATCAATAATGCAGAATATACTAGTATTGTACTTGTGCATGTTATGGAAGCGTAACAACATAGTTCTCATATATTTAAGTATTGGATACTTATGCAAGTGTGATAGGAGGTTGTGTTTACCGATGGTACGGAAACAGCTTCGCTCTGGATAGACCCCGCGAAATCCCATTGGTAGTATGACTATATGTGTCTATGGGAATCCGCATCAGGGTAGGTGTATTTGGTCTTAACCTGAGAGTTGCATCGCTAGTACTTGCAACAATCAATACGCTTTGGTTTTGGTCGTCCAGGACTTTAATAGGTTCTGTGTACGCCTCTTATGGGTTTATTGAGAATCGTAGTGTATTGGGTGTGATGTCAATACGGAAGTATCACTTCAGTCATATGGAGATGATGAACACGCATGGATACAGAACTGGTACTCTAATTGGTTGCAACCATCGGGATAATATGACATGGTCATGATTATCCGATTAAAGAGACTAGTTGTTTGTGATCCGATATATGCTTCGTACGAGGCAAACACAATTCTAGCCACAGACCTTGCATGTGACCATCAGATACTGGATCGTAATACGCAATACTACGTATACTACGCCTGACATAGATTATATATTCCTTTAAGAATATTTTTGGAGAATTGGGTAGGCACGGTGCTTTGCTAGAAGCCAACCATGTCTCGTAAATCGGTAAAAATGTAGTACGAGGTACGTACATGTTCGGATAGTCCGACGATCGGATTTACTGCCAACATATCCAGGGATCTCATGGGTCGCTTCCCGAAGATTCACCGATGACGTATGATTCGAACATAATTAATCTAGGATTAATTGCGGAGAGATTTTATCTGGGATAAAATACTATTTGAAGAGAGAGAACGATTAATTTGGAATTAATCGATAAAATAATATATTCGATATATTAAACGAAATTAGATTTTGACGCGGAATTAAAATTGGATTTTAATTCGGGCTAACGAATTGATTTAGAATTAATTCGCGAGCGACATGAATAGTAATTTTGCTAGGCATAATTATTTAATTAATTTGATTTAATTACGTCGCAACAGAAAGTTTGTTAATTCGGAATTAACGAACCCGAGCCCAGGATGTGTTTGCGGGCCCACTTGCATTTTGAATTAAAGTGCGGCCCACAAGTCACATCGCAAGTCACATCGCCTGTCACTTTAGTGATGGAAGTCATGTCACATTTTTGTGATTGACAACCAATCACTATTCATGATGGGAGTTGTTGAAGGCATTGAATGCCATTTTCCCTCCATTTTGCCTTTTGCTTTTTGGAAAAGCATATACGAAAAGTGTGAAGGATTTTGGTATAATGTTTTTAGAAAACAAAATCAAAAGAAAATTGAAACCTCTCTCTCTCTCTCATTAGCTCAAAACCGTGAGCTTCACTACAAGGAAAGAAGAATTGTTTTTCTTTCTAATCTTGCTAGCACATTCAAGGAATCATATCAAGGTGTTAGGTAAACTAATCCCTTCAGCTTGGAATCTCATCACACAAATCTTGGAGCTTGGAGATCACATTCAAAGGACACATTGGCCGAAACTTCAAGAAGAAATTTTTGTATTTGACGCATCCTAAATCCGATCTTTGTAAGTATGATTCTGCCATACTTTACTTTCGTATTCACATTATTTCATTGCTTATATTGATCTTGGATTGTCTTAGAGACCAACAAAAATAAATGAGGGATTTTTAATGATTTGAAGGTCAAAATTTTCCAACAGCTTAGAAACTGGCAGGATCAGTTTATATCTTGTAGTGGAATAGGGTATTGATAAAAACAATAGCGCAAGCTATTCCTACTTATACTATGAGAGTTTTCAGAGTCCCTCGAAGTCTTTACGAGGAAATACATGGGATGTTTAATGAGTATTGTTGGGCTCTAATGAAAAGTGAAGATTTATTAGGCTTGTTAAAATAAACTTAGTAGTTCTAAGCGGAATAAGGGGATGGGATTTAGGAATTTAGAATTTTTTAACCGAGCGATGTTGACTAAACAAGGATGGCGAGTCATTCATTATCTCGACTCATTGAGGGAAAAAGTACTCAAAGTCAGGTACTTCAATGATAAGCATTCTCTGGAGGCTAAAATGTGGTGTTACCCTTCTTTTGTGTGGAGAAGCATCATGTCGAGAAGAACTCTGTAGGAAAAAGGTGTTAGATGGAGACTGGGTAATGTCAAGATGGTCTCAATTTATCAAAGCCAATGGCTTCATAGACCTACATGTTGGGGTTGGTCCTCAGAGCGCCAATCCGGACATTAGTTATGTCTGATTCATGAATACGAACAATTCTTTTTTTCCATAATATTACTTATTTATGGTTGCACCTCTTGTTTATATATACGTATTCAATCTGATTACGATTAGATTGAAACTAAATATGGTTTAGTGACATGTATATATTAGACAAAGGCCTCATAATATATAATGCAGTACACAGTTACAAAGTTAGTTTGTAATTGACATTGGGAAGTGTCACTCCTAAATGTATATTATCAAATATTGTTCCTGGTCAAGATTTACTAACACCGGTCAGTTAGTCAAATCCGTTGAGACCAGTACATGTCGTATATCGAGACTTGGTCCGATGATTTATCCTAATGAACCATGAGTCTGGGGAGACTCGTATAGACGTGTAGGTATTTATAGTGGATAAAAACTGAACGACTCACCGAAGATTCTTAATAGATGATACACCAACGTCAATAAGAATCTTCTCGGGTTGAGTAGCATAGTGGTCCTTCGACTTGAGATACCACTGTGGATGTATGAGACATCATCCACACTTAGATGGCAGTCACGTCACTGATCTATTTAGATTAGACCTCCGCCTGTTCGTTGGGTGTGGACCGATCCTCAGGATATCCTGTGTGTGTCAAGATAGGATCCGTCAGTTCTGTGTACAGAGCATAGGTAGTCCATATGTGATTAACAATCAGTTAAATCTATGGCTATAGTATACTTCGAAAGTGAGTTCCGAATGTTATTTATAGATTGCTAATAGAATCCTCGACGAGATAATACCTATAGAGATTTGACGTTTACATCTATATCTCTGACATTATTCTGATACCTGTGACAGAAGGATTAGACGTATGCAATGACCTCGACCTGTATGATTCAGCTAGTTTATCTATGGTGGTCATAATTTACGGGTGGGTAAATTATGGATACGAAATTGGATTTTGTGACGGATACACCTGAATCTAGAGAGTCTCACTAATGAAATATACTCGTAGAGCACTAGGGTGACTTTTATAAATAATGGTGATTATTTATAAATCGTTTAAATATTAAATGAAAAATACATGCGAACGGGTCGAACCGTCATTTCCTAATTAATGTGTATTTGTATTTAATATATGATATTATTAAATACACATTAATAAATTGTCAAATAAATATATTTGACATATATCATTAATATATGTATTGAGATATTTAAAGTAAATATAATACATATATTTGAGATATTTGTATTTAATTAATTATTTAATTATTAAATGATTAATATAATTAAAATATAAATATCTCACCAAATGATAAAGTTAGGAAATGATTATAAGTGTAAATTGTTGACTTTATACTTAAGAAAAGGTTGTCCAAATGGTTTTGACTTCTTTAGATATTTGATTAAATTGTTTAAAATGAAAATATCTATTTCTTTTTTCTTTTGTAATTTTCGGCCATAAACTTATTAAATATAAGTGTTATATTTTTTAAGTTGCCATTGTTGACTTGTTTGGAATCATTAAAGTGTAATGATAAAAGCAAAACAAGTTGATAAACCTTTAAATGAAACAAAAGCAAAATATCTAGATATTTTACTTATTTCTTCCTACCATTCGGCCAAGGTCTATTTGGGGCAAGTATAAATTATTTTGTTTCAATTTTAGGGTTTAACAAGTTCATTAGACACCAAACATAATACAAAAGTAGTAGAGAGAAAAGCTTGAAGGCTAAAGGAAGATGGCTTGGAAAATCATGGTTTTGTAAGTTATTCTTCAAAGTCTTCAACATTAAAAATATTTCTAACATGCTTAGCATCATTTTGTGTTGCTTTAGTGTTGTCTCTCTTCTTATAGTTTGTGTTTATTTTGGTTGTGAACTTTGATGAAAGATTGATGCATGTAAGTAAGCTTGAAAAGGTTTCAAAGCTTTACTTTTGATTTTTGGAAAATCAAGTTGCCATTCTAGAGTTGTTGAGCCACTCCTTGGTGACCTAGAATTGTTCTAGAGTTATTTCAAAGTGGTGATGCCTGTTTGGTGAAGCAAAGAATGAACTAAAGTGTTGGATTTTGAAGATTTGGTGAAATTTGACAATTTGATGAAATTGAAAACATTAGGGTTCTTAACCAACTCCAAATTTGGGGCTTTTCATATATGTGATGTATTATGTAGTGTATATGATGCATGTAAAATTTTAGGTGGATTGGATTTGATCTTGGCTTGTTTTGAACAAAAGGGACCAAATTGCAATTAATTGGAAAATTTGGGGGTTCACGGCAATTAGCTCAAAAATTGGGGATTTGTGTGAAATCTGATTTTGAAGCATTAGATGTGTTGAAAAATATTTTAGAAATGATTTAGAATCATTCAAAATAATTTTTGATAATTTTTGCACTAAAATGATCAATTTACAAAGTTATGGGCAATTCGGTAATTACCAAGAAATATGATTTCTTGTGTAATTTTTCAGAATTTGATAATTGGATAATTAAATAAATAAGTTTATTTAATTAATCCGAAAAAAAATTTTGAAATCGGAAAATTTTGATTTTCAGCGATTCCGCTGCGTTACCGATATTCCCCCTTAAAACCCCAACAAAATGGTATCAGAGCAAGTCTGATTCTTGGCCCCTTGATATGATTATGCCTTTTAAGTTTAATGTTTAATTTATTCTTTACTTATTGCATGCATGCATTTATTTAATTTGATTAAATAAATTAAAAGAATCTTTTGCGGAAAATCCCTAAATAATAAGGTTTTATGTAATTTATGTTTTTGATGCAGGTCCGTCTTGTCAATACGGTTTATGAATATTTTTCCGTGACTACA
The DNA here is from genome assembly GCA_019454045.1 of Zanthoxylum bungeanum. Taxonomy (NCBI): domain Eukaryota; kingdom Viridiplantae; phylum Streptophyta; class Magnoliopsida; order Sapindales; family Rutaceae; genus Zanthoxylum; species Zanthoxylum bungeanum. The sequence continues at coordinate 107,733 of SKCR01015061.1, read as the reverse complement.
TTCGCGACCGTGCCTCTTCTGTGAGGGTGTAGCCGATAGAGATTTATTTATGCCGGATGTATATAAGATACTAGATAAATTCAAGCGAAAACGGATTCCTGACGTGCCCTAGCTGTCAGGATTACGCAAGTAGCTTGAGTTTATCATTGATGAGTTTAACCTTGGTACGTCTCCTTGTAGGCCTGCCTTAGCAGTCACAATGAGAAACGACCAGGACCGAAAACCCATGAGTCACAACGAGTGTGATTGACAATGATTTGTCTACCTGTGACTATACGTAGGCGAGACCGTGCCTCTGCTGTGAGTCGAAATATATTCATGGGGTCCACTTCCCAATTATGGAATTCGATTTAATTGTTGAATTCTCCTTTTTCTGTTGGGGATTACGGTATTACGTAAAATAATGGGAGGCACTGCTAAGTTTAAAAAATTCCATAACTTAGGCAGTGTGTATCATTATAGAAATTACCGCTTGTTTGTTTTCCTTATTCTATTGTTTATATAGAATTGAAATTTTATTCACTGCACACATATTTTGATATGTTATCTGACTTGACTCTTGGTTGCAGTTATTCTAGAATAGGTTCTAGATACAATTAGACTAGGATATTATTAGATTGGTCTAAACCATCGGGAACTGTTGTTCTGATTTTCTTGAAAATCAAGATGGTTAATGACTTAGTTTCTAAGTCATGATAGATAATTTAGATAGATATCCCTTTTAAGATATAATATTTAGAGAGAATAGTTTCTTGTGCAGTATGAATTGACACGAATAAGTTCATGTCTCGATATTCTTGACGGGCATTAAGAAAGCCCCATTAGGTATTTGTTTATCTTATAATGACATTTCTTGACTTTAGCGACTTCTAGAAGTCATGTGTCTGACACCGTTTGCTAATCAATCATTTTCAATTGTTGTGTATAATTGAACGCAAACAGTAAAGCTTAAGAAAGGAGATGTGTATAGTTGTGTATATAAAATATCGATTTTCACAATACGACAACTATAGGTATTGGATATAGTTCTCCCGTTTAGCTATTTAAAATATTAGTTAACGATTTTTTATGATATTTGATATCAGAACTTGCGACTATTGGATAGTTACTTGTTCTTTATAAACAATTGTTAAATATTTTAAATATAACTAATAGTGTCATTGAAGTAAAGATAAACATTCAGAAAAATTATTCGGTAAAATAAATAATTAAGAATGGTGATTTATGAGTTTAATCACTTAAGCATTAGATGTTTATTCCGTATGGTAAAGGATGGTTTGATACGAGAACACATCACACATCCTTATCCATTTAATGAATGTTGTATTCAGGAAGGTGATTAAGATCTCGTTTAACCAATGATTGTCATTGGACTACCAGATTTATTTAACTGATACATTGGATGTATGTAGTTTAATAAATAATAATTGCTTAAGGTAGTTTTCTTTATTTTGTAACTTAGTTGATGAATTGTCGTAACTTAGTTACGTGTTTCTGAAAGAAGACATATTGAACGTCTTGAAATGATCAAGAACATTCAATTTGTTCTGATGAAATGCATATTGAACATTTTTTACTAGTTCAAAGATAATCAATCTGAAGTTTTTGAGAACTATATCCTTAAAATTCATAACACGTCTTTGAACTGTTCAAAGATCTTTGATACGATCAAACGTATGAATTTAAAGAAATTAGTTCTAAGGTTATTTAGTGAATATGATTCTTGTTCAATATTATTCTTCCACGATTCCATCTTGATGGAATTGAGTAAGTGGGAGTAGTCGAATCTTATATGATTTGATTCATTTGATATTGAATGTTATCGAATTAATTTCAACACTCTTGGGGATATGCTCCAGTAACACTAGTTCATCTTCTTAATTTAGGTTCCATTAATTTCTACAGTTACATATATGATATGTATAGGTAGAAAATCTGAATCTTGAAAAGTTTGAGATTTGAATCTTTATTTTATATAATAGTTATATAATGGAAATTACTTACACTTTGGAGGTATAAGTAAAAGTTTATCGTTTATTCTGTTTAATAGAATATTGTATTCTATTTGATAAAATATCTTTCCTACGATCCTAAGTAATAAAATCGTTTTATTACTTAGTGTGTAACATTGGATGTTAACTATTGTACAAAGACTTGACTTATTGAAGTCAAATGTGAGAATGATAAACTATAAGTAGAACTACGTAATTAATAAGATGAAACGACCTTTAGTCATATTCCGTATAAGTCTAATAGTATGTTAGAATCATTTACGAGTATTTGATACTTAATGGTTCTATTGTTTTCTTATCGAAGAAAATTATCCTATAACTTATAGTGGGAGCGATATTTAATATCGATTTTGGAAATTACCATTGAACCATAGATCTAAGATTGTTCATAGCTTACTACGATCAAGTTTTGAACTTGATTAAGCTTTCGTTATGAATAGCTCATAAAATGTGCAAATGTTTTGCGCAGCAAAAGCTATGTGAGCTAATTAAAGGTTTGACCTTTACAGTATGATAGCGAGAAAGTTTACATTCCGCAATTTATTGTAGATTTTGAGGAAACTTATCTCTAGTCGCACTGATTGAACAATTTAAGATTTGTTGGTTAATGTTAATATTAAATTGTGTATTTTAGCTAAAGAATACAAAGTGGCATTTTTTAATGGCTTCTTTTGATAAGAGATCAGTTGTGATTTCTTTGTTTGAAAAGTTCATTCTGAAATGGCCCTAGAGTTTGTGTTCTGCTGAGATCGCAGTTTAGTGTGCTTGCTTATTGAGCCTATTGTAGACTCGGATAAGTCTTCCGGAAATCTTTGTTCTCTATTTTTTGATATCGTCAGATTGGCTGATCTTGTCAAATTATAGAGAGTACATTTGTGATAAAAGGGTTAGTGGGAGCGTACAAATTACTTTCTAGTGTTTTATAACCTAACGACATTATCATTATTATGGTAATAATGAGATGTTTGTGAGGTAAAAGGTTTACCTAAGTCTTCTTTACTCCGCGAAAGCAGTTAGAGTAGTCTCTGTTATATACGATATAAAGTTTTATATATAAGATATAAGACTAATAGACTTGTGAGATACTCCTATTAGTCGTACATTAGATATGATCTAATAAAGGACATAACTAGGCTATCTGTATGACAGTTAGTATAACTGTTTGACAGCTAATGTGTGTCTTGTATATAATATTCATCTTTCGTAAAGGATGATTCCTTTTTGAAAGATAGATTGATTAGAATGTCTAATCAATCTTATGTATCATTTGATGATGACATAATGAATACTTTATTATGTGCGATTAAAGATATCGATTTAATCGTAATTGTTACGAGTTATTTTGATATCCTATAGACCATAGGATGGATCTTGAAACACTTTCTTTGTGATCTTTGAGATATTAAGAACGAATTTATAATTCATAGAGAATACAGTCTGTAACCATTAGGGTCATATTAGTTTTGAGACTAATTATGACGTTAGACAGTCTACGTCATAAAGAGTCAGAAAAGATACAGTGGGAGTGTCACAGAGGATTCTACTTTGGGAGTGGAATTAGATGCAACTTATGAAGTTGCATAGTGACCTGATAAATTAGAAGTTTTTTATTGCTATTGTGCTTGCGTTGTCATCATAGTATTTTGGATTTGATCCCTAAATACTTGGACAACTCAGTAGTTGTAGCACAATACTGATGTAGCATCAGAGTCATATTAATGTATAATTTAGATTCTACAAAATATGAATGATGCTGGCTATGGGAAACGATGGAGTTTGTTTGACAAACTCAATATGTTATAGCGGACTTACTTCTTGTTGCCTACCTCTTAAGTTCTAGGTGAGATTTTGAGAGCCATGAGTATACGATACACATTGAGATGTGTATATGATACAGTGGATTGGCACAAGGGCAAGTGGGAGAAATTGTTGGAATTGGTGCTCAGAGCGCCAATCCGAACTGTATTTATGTCTGATTCATGAATACAAATAATTCTTTTTTCCATAATATTACTTATTTATGGTGGCACCTCTTGTTTATATATACGTATTCGATCTGATTACGATTAGATTGAAACTAAATATAGTTTAGTGATATGTATATATTACACAAATGCCCGATAATATATAATGCAGTACATAGTTACAAATTTAGTTTGTAATTGATAGTGGAAGTGTCACTGCTAAATGTATATTATCAAATACTGTTCCTGGTCAAGATTTACTAACACGGGTCGGTTAGTCAAATCCGTTGAGACCAGTACATGTCGTATATCGAGACTTGGTCTTATGGTTTATCCCAATGAACCATGAGTCTGGGAGACTCGTATAGACGTGTAGGTGTTTATAGTGGATAAACACTGAATGACTCACCGAAGATTCTTAATGGATGGTACACCAACGTCAATAAGAATCTTCTCGGGTTGAGTAACATAATGGTCCTTCAACTTGAGATACCACTGTGGATGTATGAGACATCATTCACACTTAGATGATAGTCACGTCACCGATCTATTTAGATCAGACCTCCGTCTGTTCGTTGGGTGTGGACCGATCCTCAGGATATCATGTGTATGTCAAGATAGGATCCGTCAATTCTATGTACAAAGCATAGGTAGTCCATATATGATTAGCAATCAGTTAAATCTATGGCCATAATATACTTTGGAAGTGAGTTCCGAATGTTATTTATAGATTGCTAATAGAATCGTCGACAGGATAATACCTATAGAGATTTGACGTTTACATCTATATCTTTGGCATTATCCGGAAACCTGTGACGGAGTGATTATACATATGCAATGACCTCGACCTGTATGATTCAGCTAGTTTATCCGTGGTCGTCATAATTTATAGGTGGGTAAATATATGGACACGAAATTAGATTTTATGATGGATATACCTGAATCTGGAGAGTCTCACTAATGAAATATACTCGTAGAGCAATAGAGCGACTTTTATAAATAATGGTGATTATTTATAAATCGTTTAAACGTTAAATGAAAAATACATGCGAACGGGCCAAACCGTCATTTCCTAATTAATGTGTATTTGCATTTAATATATGATATTATTAAATACACATTAATAAATTAACAAATAAAGGTATTTGACATATATCATTAATATATGTATTTGAGATATTTAAAGTAAATATAATACATATATTTGAGATATTTGTATTTAATTAATTATTTAATTTTTAAATGATTAATATAATTAAAATATAAATATCTCACCAAATGATAAAGTTAGGAAATGATTATAAGTGTAAATTGTTGACTTTATACTTAAAGAAAAGGTTGTCAAAATGGTTTTGACTTCTTTAGATATTTGATTAAATTGTTTAAAATGAAAATATCTATTTCCTTTTTCTTTTGTAATTTTCGGCCATGACCTTATTAAATATAAGTGTTATATTTTTTAAGTTTCCATTGTTGACTTGTTTAGAATCATTAAAATGTAATGATAAAAGCAAAACAAGTTGATAAACCTTTAAATGAAACAAAAGCAAAATATCTAGATATTTTACTTTTTTCTTCCTACCATTCGGCCAAGGTCTATTTAGGGCAAGTATAAATTTTTTTGTTTCAATTTTAGGGTTTAACAATTTCATTAGACACCAAACATAATACAAAAGTAGTAGAGAGAAAAGCTTGAAGGCTAAAGGAAGATGGCTTGGAAAATAATGGTTTTGTAAGTTATTCTTCAAAGTCTTTAACATTAAAAATATTTCTAACATGCTTAGCATCATTTTGTGTTGCTTTAGTGTTGTCTCTCTTCTTATAGTTTGTGTTTATTTTGGTTGTGAACTTTGATGAAAGATTGATGCATGTAAGTAAGCTTGAAAAGGTTTCAAAGCTTTACTTTTGATTTTTGGAAAATCAAGTTGCCATTCTAGAGTTGTTGAGCCACTCCTTGGTGACCTAGAATTGTTCTAGAGTTATTTCAAAGTGGTGATGCTTGTTTGGTGAAGCAAAGAATGAACTAAAGTGTTGGATTTTGAAGATTTGGTGAAATTTGACAATTTGATGAAATTGAAACAATTAGGGATCTTAACCCACTCCAAATTTGGGGCTTTTCATATATGTGATGTATTATGTAGTGTATATGATGCATGTAAAATTTTAGGTTGATTGGATTTGATCTTGGCTTATTTTGAACAAATGGGATCAAATTGCAATTAATTGGAAAATTTGGGGGTTCACGGCAATTAGCTAAAAAATTGGGAATTTGTGTGAAATTTGATTTTGATGCATTAGATGTGTTGAAAAATATTTTAGAAATGATTTAGAATCATTCAAAATAATATTTGATAATTTTTGGACTAAAATGATCAATTTATAAAGTTATGAGGCAATTCGGTAATTACCAAGAAATATGATTTCTTGTGTATATTTTCAGAATTTGAAAGTTGGATAATTAAATAAATAAGTTTATTTAATTAATCCGAGAAAAAGTTTTGAAATCGGAAAATTTTATTTTGCCACGATTCTCTGCTGCGTTACCGATATTCCCCCTTAAACCCCAACACTACATCTTATAACCCTATCTCAGTCCATTTTATGTCCTAAGGATGCTAAAGTAGCCGAGTTGATAGATGAGGGCCACAAATGGAATGTTTGACTACTGAGAGAGAAGTTATTGAGGCAGATGTAGAGGAAATATTTAGAATCTCTTAGAATCTCGCTGCCTAGGCACCCTCGAGAGGATATTGTTTGGAGGCACTTTGAAAAAATAGGATATTGTTCAGTCAAATGTGCGTATCACTTGGCTTTTGCTAGTAAGAAAATGATGGGGGCATCTATTTCTTCGGTATGATCAGATTTATGGCAACATGTGTGGAATGTGGAGTTACAATCGTAGATAAAAAAAATTATGTAGAGAAGCATACTGGATTTTCTTCCATCTGTTTACAGATTTTGTTCAAAGAAAATAATTCAATTTGATGTGTCTCGGGTGTTCAGGTAACCAGGAAACAGCTGGCCATGCTTTTTTCTGGTGCAAGCCCTCCTGGGACTGCTGGAAAAAGACTTAGTATAGGGAGTTAATTTAGGGATTTTAGGTGGTCCATGGTTACTAGGTGGAACATATAATCAGCTGTTGTTTTGTATCTCTTTCCAGAACAGAGATGAGCTATTTCTTGGCTACTATGTCGAGTTTATGGGTTGCTAGAAACACATCTCTATTAGCGACATATTCTCAAGATGAATTTTGATGATGTAGCACTAGAAGACTTCAATGCGCATTAGCGAGCTTTCAAAAAGATGTCGAAGAAATTGGTCGTGAAGAGCAAATGGATGTGAAGACTAGCGCTTATTGAAAAAAAATTATGTGGTCTTAGCTTAGGGCTCTCTTTGTAAGTGAGTTGATAATTTAAGTCTCTAAGCTCATAAGACATATGCACATTCATTTAGATACATGTAGGCACTGTATTTTTACATGTAAGTCCCTATGATGAGTCTCATTTATAGGCACTACCTTTTAAGTTGCGAAAGTCGCGGGAAACGGACGTCGGAAGGGAAGAGTCAAGAATTGACATTTTTGTTGGACTTAATTCGTTTGTTTATGCTTCGGGTTTTCTTGTTGGACTTCCGTTTTAAAACACACCATTGGCCCAAACCCCCACAAACCACACACCAAGCCCACACATCACTAAGACACACACCAAGCCCATCTCACCCAAGCCCAATCCAAGAAATAATTAAAACATATTTAAAACACAAATTAATTAAATTAAATTAAATTAAATTAAATCCAATTAAAATCTAATTAAATTAAATCCCTAATTTAAGCAAATCTCTTCCTAATTTAAATATATTCCCCCACCAAAATATTTCCCTTTTTAAACTAATTAAATACATCCCTAATTTATTTGATCTTGTTTCCTTATTTTAAAATCTCATGCACAACCCTAACCCTAGCTGGTAACTATAAAACATAACACTAATGCAACCCTAAGGCTCTAGACATACACTACAACTACACGATATAACAAAAGAAAACAATGAAACCCTAAGACTTTGATCTTCTCTTCTCTCCCAACTCACACAGGCAACGACAGCAAAAAAGCAAACCCTTAAGCCATAAACAAAAGCTGTGACCCACCTGCCAACAAACAAAAATGATCAATAACAAAAAGCTAAAAGAACCAGCAATGTGAAAGAACCCTAAAGTCTCTCTCTCATTTTTTTTTATTTTCACTCAGCAATACACACACGTCTCTTTCTTTTGATTAGCGACACACATCATAAACAGGACCCTTCAACTCACAAACATACTCAAAACAAGCCACATCACTCACAGTCACCGATTATTGTCATACAAATCTCACATCCCTGAAAACCACATACACGCAGCAACCTCACCGACTGAAATGAATAACAAACCTCACGGCCAACAAACACATACACACATAAAAAACCTAGACATGCACTCACTCTACAGAACGGGACACTGCCTTCCACGCATCAACCAGCCCTCACATAAGCCAAGCCCTCACATAAGTTAAACCCTAATCCACGACAGCCCTCTCCCCTCTCGATCCATCTCTGATCATCTCCCTAAACCTACACCTCACTCTCAACCCTAAACAAACCATCGGCAGCCCCTATAATCATCATCAACTCCTTATAGCTCCACTGAACCTTATGAACTAGTAACAGTAGACCAGTAAAAGTTAAAATCTAATCCACGACAGCCCTCTCCCTTCTCGATCCATCTCTGATCATCTCCCTAAAGCAGCCCACGTACCCAAGATTTTCAAGCACAAATACTGCCCTCACAATGCCTTCAATTCGTACAAATACTATCGAGAAACCAACCTAGACTGCACCTTCTGACCATCGCAAGAAGTGAATCCAAAAACTGCTCAAAAAAACCCAAAGGCAGTGACCGAAACCAGCAAGTAAATCGACCCTAAAACAACAGCAAAAGCAACCCAAAACAGCGAGCAAAATGGCGAAACAGTGAAGGAAAACAGCGAAACAGTGAACCGGAGGAGTTGCGGAGCATCAACCCTTCCGACGATCGTGTGCCGTACTTCCGAGAGACGATTTAAAATGTTAGACCTGAGGGCACTTTTCTTATTTATTTTCATTCATCTTTTAATTGTTTTATTTATTTTCTTCGCATGAGAGTCGCTTGTGGATGCATGTTGTGGCCTTTGAATGAATGGAAAATGTGTCGTTTCTTGTGGTATATAGGATGGAAACCCATACGTAAATTCTGTAGCTGAATCCAAATGGATGGTAGTGCGGTATGTACTTGGGAAACAAGTACACGTACCACTTGAGCAAACGGCACATGTTTCATTTTATCTTGCTTGTTTATTATTCGCTTCTTACATTCCGCCATTTAATTTTCGTATGTTATTTGTTCGTGTAATGATGAGATAGTGCGCATGGGCAAATCAAGTTGGATTAAAGGTCCTCCATTTTGAGGGATAAAAAGCCTAAGGGCTACCTTTGCCATGATGTTTTGCCACGCCGGACGAAGTACGTTAGGTTGGATGTGAGATATGTTCAACCGAGCATACAAAGTCTTATATTGTTGTCTTTATTTTTATGCATTGTGATATGATGCGTATGGGCTTATTACGTTGGTCTAAAGGTCCTCCATTTTGAGGGATAAAAAGCCTAAGGGCTACCTTTACCACGATACTTCGCCGCGCCTTTTATATTCCGTCTTTTACTTTACGTACATTAGTTGTTTATGTAATTGATGATATAGTGCGCATGGGTTTAGTATGTTGGTATAAAGGTTCTCTATTTGAGAGAAGAAAACTCCAAAAGGCTACCTTTATGTCAGTACTTCGCCGCGCCTTTTATTATTCCGTTGTTTGCTTTCTGTATGTAATCTCCTTGCATAATCATGCATCATATTGCAATGCGCATGGGCAAATCAAGTTGGATTAAAGGTCCTCCATTTTGAGGGATAGAAAGCCGATGAGCTACCTTTGCCACGACATTTTGCCGCGCCGGACGAAATATGTTCGATTGAATGTGAAATACGTTTAATCGGACACTCGAAGTCCTATATAGATGTGGGCATATGTCGCATCTCTTTTATATCTCTTTCATTGTCTATCTTTTGCATCGCATCATTGCACGTTTATTTTAATGTACAACTGCCTCATTAGTTATGTCTTTGCATTATGTACCTAATTGCTTCTCTTTATTACACATGATTGTGCAATTGCCATTTATTTGTGTTCCCACATGTATAAGTACAATGTGCTTATGAAATTGTATGCTTGCCATTATTCTGATTCACTTTTATGCGTGTTTGTACAATTACCATTTCCTTGCGTTTCTGTATCCATGAATATGGTGTGCTTATGAAGTTGTATACTTGCCGTGTTTCAATTTGCCTTTATGCATGTGAACTTAGAAATAGAATACCCTTGGAAATATATGTTGCTAGATTCGATTAAATTATTGCACAAATCATTTCATTACGAGTGGCATAAGTAAGAGACCATTCTGAACCCAACGGTTTGAGGTCTTCCCTTGCGAGGGGTGAGTGCGGCCTTAAATCATTTCGCGGTTCACACCGGGTGGCGAGTCCTTGTTATTTATCTGGTTTAGTTCCCCTGCGGGCTACTGCGTACAACCAACCAGGCCGCAAGCCCGGAACAGCATGTGTCACCGATTTCTGTTGTCTACAGTCTGGCGACTCCACTGGGATAGAGAATTGGCCTCGAAATAATGTCTTGTAATGTTTGGATTTGTGCTTTAATTAACTGTGTCTACTGTGGGTTGAAAGTGGTTTAATCAAAGGCACTTTTAGAGCTAGGTAATGGTTTGGTGTCTTCATTCATTCACTACCTTTCTATAAGGAAAAGCTGTGAAGGCATCTAGATAATCATGTACTCGTAGCTTACTGTGATGTGCTAATTTGGAGGACTCGTTGTTTATTCCTGTCACCAAGCGATAAGAGTCTAAGAGGCTTGGGTTTTTAAGAGAGTTCGCTCCGCCCTCCCTCTGGGGAATCTACAATGGGAAATCCATTTGACAGTCAGTCACGCACAATAACTCGTTGGCACGTACCTTAGTGTATAAAAAAGGCGCGCTCACTTGGTCGCTCGAACCCTTGAGTGAAGAGACCTAGTTGTGGGTAACCCTTCATCGACGGGAGCCTTTGTCCGTACCCCTATGAACCCACGTAGACCATAGTTGTATGACCAATAGAAACTATTTCCTTATTCTTGTGTTTAGGGACCATCATCATTTGGATTCAGTTGGACTTCTTGTCAGAAATGCGAACTTGTTGGGCCATTTAAATTGGGATGAGTTCGTATCTTATGACAATTGGGCTAAAAGTTTCTAAAATACCGATGGTCCCTCTGTAGAAATTGTTTCTTTATGTTTATGTTTAGGACCACCGTCATTTAAATTCAGTTGGACTTTTGTCATGAGGTATGGGCTTGTTAGGCCATTTAAACTGGGACGAGTCCGTGCTTTATGGCAATTGGGCCAAAAGCTTCTAAAATGCCGATGGGCCATTTTGTGTTTGGGCTTCTTATCATTTGAAGTTGTTTAGCCATGTTATCGCAAAAGTGTAAACCTGTTGGGCCTTTTTCAACTGGGACAAGTTTGCACCTCGCAATAGTATGATTAAATGCTTTAAAATGGTAATGGGCCGACTTATATTTTTCATACATCGCACGCATCTCATGCATCTCATGCATACACGCATCATGCTAACCTCCGTGTCTTAAAAGCCATCATAGAGATCCGTTGGGTTAACAAAAAGAGTTTGTCAAGAAAGGTTTAACAAGCATGGATATCGGGGAAAAGGAAATTGAGAAACAGAAAACCTTACAGCAAGGATAGAGAGACAAGTGAATGGCATTCAGATGAAGTGTTTAAGAAAATAAGAAGCTCGAAAGGCAATGGAAACTGTACTGCCGGTGGAAGTTGAGATACAATCCATGCGGGTATTAACAGAAGCAGAGTTACCTAAACAAGAACGGGTCTCGTAAAGATTTGAACAGTTGGCATTGCTCGATAAGAAGAGAATGAAATCCTTACATCATATGCAGTTATTCCAGAAGAGGTTGGCGCGAACATTCAACAAGAAGGTGCGTCCTACCAAAATCAGAAAGGGTGATCTGGTACTTAAACAGTCAACGCCGTCGACAACAGACCTGAGAGGAAAGTTCAGACTTAATTGGGAAGGACCCTACATAGTCCAGAAAATGATGGGAAATGGGGCAGTGAGACTGTCAGATGTTGAAGGGAACGAGTTCACCGAGCCGATCAACGTGGATAGATTGAAGTAGTATTTTGCCTGAGGGAAAGAAGACCGAGCAGTCACCAAGGGAATTGACAGAAGACCTAACCAACGGGATAGGAAATTCATTCATGCATACACGTAACGTATTTTACATTCATTTGTGTTTGTTTTGTTTTGTATTCACAGGTTTCAAAGAAGAAAAAGAGAAAGCGGCAAAGAGTATGTGGTCCACTAAGTCAGACTGCTCACATTGGTTATTCGTACTTCGTTACCTTTACCGATGATCTGTCACGGTACGATTATGTCTATTTGATGCGACATAAATCGGAAACCTTTGAAAAGTTCAAAGATTTCCGAAATGAAGTAGAAAAACAAACTGGTAAATATATTAAATGCCTTCGATCTGATCGAGGCGGCGAATATATGAGTGGTGAGTTCATGGATTATATGAAGGAGAATGGATTCTCGCTCAATATACTCCTCCAGGTACTCCACAGCCCAATGGAGTGTCTGAGAGGAGAAATCAGACTTTATTGGATATGGTCCGATCAAGGTTGAGTTTCACAGATTTGCCCTATTATTTATGGGGCTACTCTCTTTTAACAGCAGCACATCTTTTGAACAAGATTCCTTCAAAAGTTGTTCATACGACTCCGTATCAGATATGGTTCGGTAGGAGACCATTCTTAATTATATTAAGGTTTGGGGTTGTCCTGCCTATGTCAGGGTGACTCAGCAAGATAAGCTTTCGCCTCGAGGGTAAAAGTTTAGGTTTGTTGGATATCCTTCGAATACGAGGGGATATCTGTTCTATGATACCGAGCATCGAAATGTGTTCGTAGCTCGCTTCGTAAAATTTCTAGAAGTAAAATTTTTGTCAGAAGGTGGTAATCATAGATAGGTTGAGCTTGATGAAGTCCAACCTGAAAAAACGAACCAACGGAGGAACCTGAAAGTAGATGAAGGACCTTCAACACCACACTCCGTAGGTCGGAAAGGGTATCTAGACCTCCTGAACGCTTGTATTTGATACAAGAAAAGAGTCTGGATGTTCTCTTAGTTGAAGAGACATATCCTTTCACCTATAGAGAATCGATGTTGGACATCGACTCCGTGAAATGGCAAAGTGCCATGAAATCCGAGATAGACTCAATGCATGAGAATCAAGTTTGGGACTTGGTTTCGCTTCCCGAAGGAATTGTTCCTATCGGTTGTAAATGGGTTTACAAGAGGAAGCGCGGGCCTGAAGGTAAGGTTGAAACTTACAAGGCCCGACTGGTAGTAAAAGGTTACACGCAGCGGACCTGGCGTCGACTACGATGAACCTTTTCACCAGTAGCAATGCTTAACTCTATTCAGATTTTGCTTTCTATAATTGCGTATCATGACTACGAGATTTGGCAAATGGATGTCAAAACAGCTTTTCTAAATGGATTTCTTGATGAAGAAATCTATATGGAACAGCCGGAAGGTTTTGCATCCAGCGAAAACTCGGGCATGGTGTGTAAGCTTAAGAAGTCCATTTATGGACTTAAACAAGCTTCATGAAGTTGGAATCTTCGATTCGACGAGATTATCAAATCGTCTGGTTTTCTCAAGAATTCAGAAGAATCCTGTGTGTATCAAAAGGCCAGTGGGAGCATGGTCGTATTTTTAGTCCTATATGTTGATCACATCATAATCATTGGGAATGATTTAGGTATGTTACAAAGCGTCAAAGCATACCTCTGTAAGAATTTCTCCATGAAGGACCTGGGAGAAGCTTCCTATGTTTTAGGGATAAAACTCTATAGAGATAGACAAAGGAGGCTGAATGGGTTATCCCAATCAACATACATATATAAGATCTTGGAACGGTATAGTTTTGGTAACTGTAAGACAGCAAACATACGTTCAGACATGGATTCATCTTTCTAAGAAGATGTGTCCATAAACAGAAGATGAGAAGGTTAGAATATCTAACCAACCTTATGCTTCGTGTTTGGGTAGCATAATGTATGCCATGTTATATACGAGGCCTGATATCAGTTTCGATGTTAGCGTAACTAGTCGATATCAGTCCAATCCAGGTAATGACCATTGGATGGCCATTAAACATATCATAAGTATCTAAAGGTACCAAGGATAAGTTAATAATTTATGGAGGAAACGAACTACAAGTTAACAGGTATACAGATTCTGATTTCCAATCGGATCCAGATGATAGAAAGTCTACATCTGGATTCGTATTTACCCTTAATGGAGGTGCAGTTTGTTGGAAGAGTTCCAAATAGGGATCAACAGCAGATTCCACCACTGAGGCGGAATATATTGCAGCTTCTGAAGCTGCAAAAGAGGCTGTGTGGATAAAGAACTTTATCACAGAATTGGGAGTTGTCCCAAGTATCGAGAATGTGATTTCGTTATACTGTGATAATACTGGAGCCATTGCGCAAGAAAAGGAACCGAGGGCGCATCAGAAGTTGAAGCATGTGGAACGCAAGTACCACATCATTCGAGAGATTGTGTCGCGATGGATATTGTCATGTGCAAGGTATCCGAGTGAAGATAATGTAGCAGACCCCTGGACGAAGGCCATACCTCCGAAGTTATTTGATAAAACCGTGGAGTCGATGGGTATTAGATACAATCGATATTGGCACTAGAGCAAGTGGGAGATTTTGTTGGGGTTGGTGCTCAGAGCGCCAATTCCCGGTTATATTTCTTTTGAATACTTCTGTAAAACATTATTATTATGAATAATATATGCAGTTTCTATAATATAATGTATCTTTTTATATGGTAAAGACGTAATGACCTTAGAATGATTAGTCATGGTACAGTTGCAAAAGCGTCGCAACTGACATTGAGTAGTATCATGACGTTGTCATTCTCAGATAGTTCCTGGTCAAGGTTTACACTACTTGGTCAGTAAAGTAAACCTGTTGAGACCGGTACATGTCGTATACTGGATATATGATTCCAATGGTTTCTCAATGAACCATTAGTCTTGGAGACTAGTATAGACGTGTGGGTGTTTATAGCGGATAAACATTGAACGACTCACCGAAGATTCTTAATGGATGGTACACCAACGTCAATAAGAATCTTCTCGGGTTGAGTAGCACTTGTGATTCTTAGACTTGAGATGCCATTGTGGGCACATGAGACATCTTCTACACTTAGATGGCAGTCACATCACCGGTCTATTTAGATCAGACCTCCGCCTGTTCGTTGGGTGTAGATAGATCCTCAGGGTGTCCTATGTGTATCAAGATAGAATCTGTCAGTTCTGTGTACTAGAGCATAGGTAGTCCATATGATTAGCAATCAGATAAAACCATGGGCCCGTGGTAAGGTTTAGAAGCTAGTTCTAAACATTCTTTTTGAGATTGCTAATAGAATAGTCGACTGGATAATCCCGATAGAGATTTGACGTTTACATCTATATCTCTGGGATTTATCCGGATACCTGTGACAGAGGAATTATACATTTGCCATGACCTCGACCTGTATGATTCAGCGAGATTATCCGTGATCGTCATAATTTACGGGTGGATAAATTATGGACACGAAATTGGATTTCATGACGGATATACCTGAATCTAGTGAGTCTCAATAATGAAACATACTCGTAGAGCACTAGAGCAACATTTATAAATAATATTGATTATTTATAAAGTCGTTTAAAGGTTAAACGCAAGATACATGCTAAAGGGACCCGATAGTCATTTGATTAATTATTGTGTATTTACATTTAATACTTGATTAATTTAAATACACATTAATTAATAGTCAAATTGAGATATTTGACTTATATCCTAAATGAATATATGTATTTGATATTTAATGTAAATATAATACATATATTTAATATATTTGTATTTAATTAATTAATTAATTATTTAATTGTTAAATGATTAAATTAATTAAAATATAAATATCTTAACTTTGGATATTTGATTTAAAATGATTAGTTGCCTTTGTTGACTTTATATAAATATCAATAAAGTGTTATTAGATATTTTATCAAGTTAAACAAATTAATTGAAATGAAAATGAAATTAATATTCTTGTATTTGGCTTGGCAAATTCGGCCAAGGCTAAAGTGTAAAAGTATATATTGTTTTCATTTCATTTCATTTCTAACCTAATACACTTTCTAATCTAAACTCAATTAAAAGAAAAACAAAGAAGCTAGAGAAGAAGAAAGGAAAAACAAAAAGAAAGGCTTGGATTTAGTAAGTTTTCTTACTTACTATTAGATAAGCAAATGTTCCTTATGATCTAGGCAACATCTTGTGATGTTCTTAAGTTATTCTTTTCTTTATTCTTTGTGTTTTTGATGAATGGAAGTTTGGTGGAAGTGTTGAGCATGTATAATGATGGAAGCTTATGACTATTGTAGTAATAAGTATTCTTTTATTGTTTTGGAAACCTTGTTGCTAATCTAGAGTTGTTGACCCACTCTTAGATGACCTAGATTTGATCTTGAGTTGTTTCATTGTGTTGAGACTTTGATTGGATGGAAGAATGATGATTAAAGTAATTGATTTAAACTATTTGGTCTAATTTGTCCAATTTGAAGAAATTGAAAAATTAGGGTTCATGACTAATTCAAAATTTGGTGCTTTTCATTTATGTTGTGTATTTGGATGTGTATATGATGCATATAAAGTTTCATGTTGATTGGATTACATCTTGATGTGTTTTGAAGCATGAAATGACAAAGTGCACAATTTGGCACCCTAATGGTGCTCTCGGCCAAGGAGTGGAAATTTGGGGATTTTGGTTGCCGTGGTGTTTTAATGTTTTGAAAATGCTAAGTTCATCTTAGAAATGATTTAGAATCATTCAAAATTGATTTGATCAATTTCGGACTAAAATGGACAAAGTACCAAGTGTAAGGGCAATTCAGTAAATTCACTTAAATTTGATTTATTGAATTTTATTTCATAATTTGATTATTGGATAATTAAATAAATATGTTTATTTAATTAATCCGAGAAAAATTTTTGAAATCGGAAAATTCGATTTTCCACCGCTTCTGCTGCGTTACCGGATTTACCCCCTAAAAACCCTTACAAGTTTGGGGTCGAGGCCCACATTCGTATCAGCTCGAGGGCGAGGCCCACATCCGCATCAGTTTGGGGACGAGGCCCATATCAATATCATTTTTGGGTTGAGTCCCAGGGTCGAGGCCTACATCAGTGTCAGTTTCAGTTTTGGGGATGAGTCCCAGGGCCGAGCCCCACATCAGTTTCAGTTTTGGGGATGAGTCCCAGGGCCGAGGCCCACATCAGTTTCAGTTTTGGGAATAAGTCCCAGGGTCGAGGCCCGCACATCAGTATCAGTTTTGGGGATGAGTCCCAGGGCCGAGGCCCACATCAGTTTCAGTTTTGGGATGAATCTCAGGGGCGAGGCCCACATCAGTATCAGTCCAGGGTTGAGGCCCACATCAGTATCCGTCTAGGGCGAGGCCCACATTAGCATTGTCATTATCAGTTTTAGGGATGAGTCCCAGGGCCGAGGCCCACATCAGTATCAGTATCAGTTTTAGGGATGAGTCCCGGGGGCGAGGCTCACATCGGCATCAGTTTTACGGATGAGTCCCAGGGTCGTGACCCACATCATCAGTAGTTTTGGGGATGCGTCCCAGGGTCGTGACCCATATCATCAGCAGTTTTGGGGATGCGTCCCAAGGTCGTGACCCACATCATCAGAAGTTTTAGGGATGCGTCCCAGGGTCGTGACCCACATCATCAGCAGTTTTGGGATACGTCTCAAAGTCGTGACCCACATATGCAACATTATCAGGATACGTCCCAGGGTCGAGGCCCCCGTTGTTGGTTGCAGTTATCGGGATGCGTCCAGGGTCGTTGGCCCCCTACATCATCAGTTTTGGGGATGCGTCTCAGGGTCGTGACCCACATTGTCAACGTTATCAAGATACGTCCCAGGGTCGAGGCCCCCGTTGTCGGTTGCAGTTATTGGGATGCGTCCCAGGATCGAGGTCCACTGCATCATCATTTTTGGGGATGAGTCCCGGGGCCGAGGCCCACATCAGTATCAGTACCAGTTTTAGGGATGAGTCCCGGGGGCGAGAGGCTCACATCATCAGTTTTACGGATGAGTCTCAGGGTCGTGACCTACATCATCAATAGTTTTGGGGATGCGTCCCAGGGTCGTGACCCATATCATCAGCAGTTTTGGGGATGCGTCCCAAGGTCGTGACCCATATCATCAGAAGTTTTGGGGATGCGTCCCAGGGTCGTGACCCACATCATCAGCAGTTTTGGGATACGTCTCAGGGTCGTGACCCACATTGTCAACGTTATCGGGATGCGTCCCAGGGTCGAGGCCCCCGTTGTCGGTTGCAGTTATCGGGATGCGTCCAGGGTCGTTGGCCCCCTACAACATCAGTTTTGGGGATGCGTCCCAGGGTCGTGACCCACATTGTCAACGTTATCGGGATGCGTCCCAGGGTCAAAGCCCCCGTTGTCGGTTGCAGTTATTGGGATGCATCCCGGGATCGAGGTCCATTGCGTCATCATTTTTGGGGATGAGTCCCACGGTCGTAACCCACATTGTCAGCGGTGCTGGGATGCATCCCAGGGTCGAGGCCCCCGTTTTCGGTTGCAGTTATTGGGATGCGTCCCATTATCGAGGTCCAGTGAGTCATCAACTCAGCTCGAAGCAGCAGGTAAGTCAGGTGGCAGCTGGCGAGCCAGGTAAGTAAAAATGCATTTCACAACTTTGATAGGATTGTCATTGTCACACACTGCACAAGTCCCATCAAAGTGGGGGCGACTGTAGGCACTGTATTTTTGCATGTAAGTCTTTATGATGAGTCTCATTTAGAGGCACTACCTTATAAGTTGCGGAAGTCGCGAGAAATGGACGTCGGAAGGGAAGAGTCAAGAATTGACATTTTTTTTGGACTTAATTCGTTTGTTTATGCTTCGGGTTTGCTTGTTGGACTTCCGTTTTAAAACACACCTTTAACCCAAACCCCCCACAAACCACACACCAAGCCCACACATCACTAAGACACACACCAAGCCCAATCCAAGAAATAATTAACATATTAAAAACATAAATTAAATTAAATTAAATTAAATTAAATCCAATTAAAATCTAATTAAATTAAATCTCTAATTTAAGAAAATCTCTTCCTAATTTAAATATATTCCCCCACCAAAATACAATTATCCTTTCCCTTTTTAAACTAATTAAATTCATCCCTAATTTACTTGATCTTGTTTCCATATTTTAAAATCTCATGCACAACACTAACCCTACCTGGTAACTATAAAACATAACACTAATGCAACCCTAAGGCTCTAGACATACACTACAACCACACGATATAACAAAAGAAAACAATGAAACCCTAAGACTTTGATCTTCTCTTCTCTCCCAACTCACACAGGCAACGGCAGCAAAAACGCAAACCCTTAAGCCACAAACAAAAGCCGTGACCCACATGCCAACAAACAAAAATGATCAATAACAAAAAGCCAAAAGAACCAGCAACGTGAAAGAACCCTAAAGTCTCTCTCTCACTTTTTTTATTTTCACTCAGCAATACACACACGTCTCTTTCTTTTAATTAGCGACACACATCATAAACATGACCCTTCAACTCACAAACATACTCAAAACAAGCCATATCACTCACAGTCACCGATTATTGTCACACAAATCTCACGTCCCTCAAAACCACATACACTTAGCAACCTCACCGACTGAAATGAATAAAAAACCTCACGACCAACAAACACATACAAACATAAAAAACCTAGACACGCACTCACTCTACAGACCGTGAAACTACCTTCCACGCATCAACCAGCCCTCACATAAGTTAAACTCTAATCCACGACATCCCTCTCCCCTCTCGATCCATCTCTGATCATCTCCCTAAAACTGCACCTCACTCTCAACCCTAAACAAACCACTCGGCAGCCCCTATAATGATCATCAACTCCTTATAGCTCCACTGAACCTCAGGAACTAGTAACAGTAGACCAGTAAAAGTTAAACTCTAATCCACGACAGCCTTCTCCCCTCTAGATCCATCTCTGATCATCACCCTAAATCAACCCACGTACCCAAGCTTTTCACGCACAAATACTGCCCTCACATTGCCTTCAATTCACACAAATACTGCCGAGAAACTAACCTAGACTGCACCTTCTGTCCATCGCAAAACACCCCGGAAGTGCATCTAGAAACTGCTCAAAACAACCCTAAGGTAGTGACCGAAACCAGCAAGTAAATTGACCCTAGAACAGCAACAAAAGCAACCCAAAACAACGAGCAAAATGGTGAAACAGTGAAGGAAAATAGTGAATCAGTGAACCGGAGGAGTTGCGGAGCATCAACCCTTCCGACGATCATGTACCGTACTTCCGAGAGACGATTTAAAAGGTTAGACCTGATGACACTTTTCTTATTTATTTTCATTCATCTTTTAATTGTTTTATTTATTTTCTTCGCATGAGAGTCACTAGTGGATGCATGTTGAGGCCTTTGAATGAATGGAAAATGTGTCGTCTCTTGTGGTATATAGGATGGAAACCCAGACGTAAATTCCGTAGCCGAATCCGAATGGACGGCATTGCAGTCTGTACTTGGGAAATAATTTCACGTACCACTTGAGCAAACGGCACATGTTTCATTTTATCTTGCTTGTTTATTATTCGCTTCTTACATTTCGCCATTTAATTTTCGTATGTTATTTGTTCGTGTAATGATGAGATAGTGCGCATGGGCAAATCAATTTGGATTAAAGGTCCTCCGTTTTGAGGGATAAAAAGCCTAAGGGCTACCTTTGCCACGATGTTTTGCCGCGCCGGACGAAGTACGTTTGGTTGGATGTGAGATATGTTCAACCGAGCATACAAAGTCCTATATTGTTGTCTTTATTTTTTATGCATTGTGATGTGATGCGCATAGGCTTATTACGTTGGTCTAAAGGTCCTCAATTTTGAGGGATAAAATGCCTAAGGGCTACCTTTACCACGATACTTCGCCACACCTTTTATATTCCGTCTTTTACTTTACGTACATTAGTTGTTTATGTAATTGATGATATAGTGCGCATGGGCTTAGTATGTTGGTCTAAAGGTTCTCTATTTGAGAGAAGAAAAGTCCAAAAGGCTACCTTTATGACAGTACTTCACCGCGCCTTTTATTATTCCGTTGTTTGCTTTCTGTATGTCATCTCCTTGCATAATCATGCATCATATTGCAATGCGCATGGGCAAATCAAGTTGATAAAGGTCCTCCATTTTGAGGGATAGAAAGCCGAAGGGCTACCTTGCCACGACATTTTTCCGCGCCGGACGAAGTATGTTCGATTGAATGTGAAATACGTTTAATCGGACACTCGAATTCATATATAGATGTGGGCATATGTCGCATCTCTTTTCTTTCACTTTCATTGTCTATCTTTTGCATCACATCATTGCACGTTTATTTTAATGTACAACTGCCTCATTAGTTATCTCTTTGCATTATGTACCTAATTGCTTCTCTTTATTACACATGATTGTGCAATTGCCATTATTATGATTCACTTTTATGCGTGTTTGTACAATTACCATTTCCTTGTGTTTTCGTATCCATGAATATGGTGTGCTTATGAAGTTGTATGCTTGTTGTGTTTCAATTTGCCTTTATCCATGTGAACTTAGAAATAGAATACCCTTGGAAATATATGTTGCTAAATTCGATTAAATTATTGCACAAATCATTTCATTACGAGTGGCATGAGTAAGTGACCATTCCGGACCCAACGGTTTGAGGTCTTCCCTTGCGAGGGGTGAGTGCGGCCTTAAATCATTTCCTGGTTCACACCGGGTGGTGACTCCATGTTATTTCTCTGGTTTAGTTCCCCTGCGGACTACTCCGTACTCCCAACCGGGCCGCGAGCCCGAAACAGCATGCGTCGCCGATTTCTGCTGTCTACAATACATTAGGGTCAAGTGCATAATGATTTTAACCTTCAAAACCTACGTTTTTGCACTATGACTGCCATACCAGTCCATATACTGACATATCGGTGTCCATTCGAACGCAACCTTAAACGAATAGTTTATGGACATTTGCGTTTGAACACAAATTCGAACGCCTCTTGAACGCGAAGTCTCTAGATAATTTTGTTCGAATACTTTGGTAACACAACTCAAATGCTGACCGACATACCAGTCCCATAAGGTTCCATATCAGTCTCAATAGTAAAATTTTATAGCCATTTGAAATAGAGGACCGGCATACCGGCCACTGTAGATCGGCATATCAGTCTCAAGATTGAAAGTCGGGGTAATTTTCTCTTTCACTATCTATTGAGTCCAATCCATTTTTGCTAACTTCTTGCACCTTCATAAAATTTTCTCTAAGGCAAAAGAAAAAAAAAGTACTAAACTTTGTTCATCATACACTCTCATCATTAAGCTCACACACTTCACCTTCTTCATATTTAATGAACTTAGTTTACTTGGTTAGCAACTCACATCATTAATTTTTTTATCTTGTGTGAGTGCCCAAGTGTGCTGTAAATCTTCATATCTTAAACACTTATAGTTGGGAAATCCCTTTGTGAATGAATATACTCAAAAGGGTAATTTTTGCAAAGGTTGTTAGTAAGCATATAGACAAAACTCATTATAAAGGTTTCAGAGTGAGCCATTGGATAACTCTTGGTGTAAATTAAAGGTTTGGAGTAAACTTAGGGGACATAACTCTTGGTTGCGAGTGAGTCACGGAAAACATGGTGTAAGTTGTGAATTTAACTTAGTGGAAAGCTTCAAGCGTGGCTTGGAGGAATGGGCGTATGCATTGTTGGTCGAACCACTATAAATCATCAGTGTCAATTTTTTCTATCCTTTTACCCTTTCAATTATCGCAAGTCTATTTTATGTATGTATATTATTTAGTGACTTACATATTGGTAATATATTGTGAATGATAAATTGATCGATAAACTTAATTGGTAAAGCTACTAGCTTAGTAGCGTAAAATCGACAAGAATTTTAATTTCGCAATTTTAGGTCATTACCCAATTCACCCCGTCTTGGGTATAGAGAGTTGTTGTACGCTTGTAGGTAATTTCAATCTCTTTTCCAGTAAAAAAAGAAACCGTTATTGCATAGATTTTGGGTCTAGCAGAACGCATGTATGAGGAGTTCCAGATTTGTAACAGGTAGCAAATGTCTACTGACAGGGATGAATCTGTGAGTAGCCATATCAACTGGTTCCCCTCCTCATCCTAATTGGTTTAAGGTGAATGTGGATGCTAGTTTCAATCATGAGAGGGGTGTTGCGGGTATTGGGGCTATTTTTAAGAACAATAACGGGGAAATTATGGGCACGCCTACAAATCAAATTCAGTATACTGAGAATGTTGAGTGGACTGAAGCTCAAGCGATTACGTTGGGAATCAACCATGCGAAAGAGGTAGGTCTTTGGCCTATTATTGTGGAGACGGATGCTAAGAATGTTCTTGATTTAGTCAAGGGAAGAATCACTAGTCTTAAGGAAATTTGGTGAACGACTCAAGAGATTCAAGAGGCACTTAAGATGATGGTCACTTTCGAATTCAATTCAACCTAGGAGTTGCAACATGCAAGCTCATAATCTAGCTAAAATTTCTTGTAAATTCTCGGTGACTGGTTTTTGGACTGAGGGTCCCTCAGTACTGAGCATTTATAATTTGCTTGTTTCTAAATATATAACTATCGTTCAAAAAAAGATTTAGGCTCTGTTTGGTTTTGTGATTTGATCTGTTGTGAGATGATAAAATTATATTTTGTTCAAAACATAGATTTTAAGTGCTTAGTTACTGATAATAAATTATAATTACTAATCGTGATTTTTTTTCAAAAATCAAGTTTTGTAAAAATTTAAATTTTAACTTTCCGCGACCATCAAATTATTAGAAAAGGATACCAGAATTATTTTGTTAATATAAATCAAAATTATATAATATTATTTATGAACTACCATTTATACCATAATTTTTTATACGCAACAACAAACAAAGGCCTTGTGTAAGGTCAGGAGTACATATAATTTTAGCAACAAAAACATGAAAACAGAAGATTATAAAATACAGCGACCATTTAATTACATTGAGATGATCTATTTCTTGGCATAACCATGTTTCACAAAATAACTGACAAGAGCAACGAACTCTGGCTCGCTTATGTATCCATCTTCGTTAGAATCAGCATAGCTCCGCGCTCGCCAAGCTCTCCATGCTGGCCATCTTGAACCAAGACTGTTAAAAGCTTCCTTAAGTTCTTGATTGCTAAGCCGGCCATCTCCATCTGTGTCGTATCGCTTGAACAAACCTTTCAACTGCTCTTCAGTTAAGGTAATTTTGAGTGGAGCATTATTGTTACTAATGAAGCACAACCAACTCCTGTGGCAATCTTTGTTTATCCCTTTTGTATTACTCATATGGTTGCTGCTGAAATGGCTGTATGTATTGTTACAGACTTTATAGTTATATGAGTCTGCTTTGCCAGCTTTATGTATAACAGTTTTTATATTGATAAAAATAAAAAAGAAAAGCAAAGGTTCTGCTTGATCTTTGGCTACATATATGGGAATCACTAGGGATAAAGAGGTGTTTGGCCAAATTCTTTTGTTCTGATCGAGGCAAGTTTTTTTAATCCAAAAGAGAGAGAGCAAATGTCTGTGCAATATGCATGGGTGGACCACCGTGACTGGTTGATTCAAAGGGTTAAGAAAATAAAATGGTATCATTTTGGCTGCAAGACAACGCAAAACATATATAATATTGTCATGTATTTACTGTTTATGTTTGGACCCAACAAGTGTTAATTTGCTAACTCCAATTTCAGAAATTATTGGTACGCTTTTCCCATGGGGCGGCGGTGAGTTTTTGGAGTTATAAAATGGGCAGTGCTCCCCCACCTCATTCCTTTGTCATTTATAAGTATTTATATGTATTTTATTAAGGAATTATTTTGTTATTTTATTAATTAAATAATTTTATTTTATAAATTTTTTTTTTTGTTAAATTTATATTTTTTTTACTCTTTATATATTTAATATTTTTAATTTGTTTAATAAATATTACAAATTTCATATTTATTGTTATTTATTTTAGGTTCATTTATTCATTTAATTTTTATGATTCTTTTTTAATTTATTTAACACTACTTATGTATAATAAAAATATTATCATTTATATTAGAAAATATATTTTAAAAGAAGAGTATAAGTAATAATATAAAAAGTTACACTTAAAAATATAAATTTCCTACTTTCAAAAATATATATATATATATATCCATAAAAAATATATGAGATTTATTAAACAAATAAACTATCAAAAAATAAAAATATCTATTATATATAAGTAGTGTTAAATAAATTGATAAAGAATCAAAAAAATTAAATGAATAAATGAACACAAAATAAATAACAATAATAAGAAATTTGTAATATTTTTTAAACAAATAAAAAGAATAGATATATAAAGAGCAAAAAAAATATAAATTTAACAAAAATAAAAAATATATATATATATGTGTGTGTGTGTGTAGATTTAGGGTAAGGGGTAATTATTTTTAGGGTTAGGGAGATTTTTGTCATTTTGGGATGAGGACAAGTGCGTCAGAGAAGGGGGAGAAGTAAATTTCTTTTAAAATATGTAAAAAAATAATAATAATAAATAAATAAATAAAATTGGCTTTTTATTACAAAGAATATTTGAGTCTTATAATTTTGACATAAATTTAGAAATTCCAACTTCAGCTATCCTCAAAATCGCCCTACAAAAAAGCTTGGAAATGGAAATTTCATTCAGGGGAAATTACCAATCTTCCAATGTAAATATGATAATTTCAGACTTCAAAGTAGATGGACTTCTATTCAATACTGAGTTCAACTATGTACTAAATTTTTTTTATAAATTATAATTGTTGGTTATTAGATAATAATTTATATATAATTGAATATTAACTGTTTATTACTATTAAAGCGCTTCTCACAAAATATCAATTATGAAAAAAATTAACACAACTCAACTTAACACTAAATCCTAATTCCAAATAATTTCTTATTTGTTGGTCTTCCCTTGTAAATTTAATTGTGAATAACATGTAAATTAGGAAACAATACATATATTCCAATTAATATTAAAAAAAATTAATACGATGTGGAAGTGTATTATAGGAATCGCAAAAAGTTTTGGGTCCGGCATGGATCTGCATGGACTCGAAAAATTTGGGTCCATAATTAAAATTTTCGGATCAGGTTAGCGAAATTATGGACTCGGATTCAAATCTAAGCAGGTTTGGAATTCCGAGACCTATATACAAAATTTTATTACATCAAATCTCATCGAATCGAAAAGCATCAAATCATATCACTTCAAATCACATATGGTTCATTTCGTCCGTAACAAATCCAAGCCATATCACATCACGTCAGACCATATACATCAAAGAGATCTTACTTATATCGAATCAAAATCATAACATATCATATCATATAGTAAAAAATGATCAAAATAAATTACAAACATAAGACCTATATGGTCTATACATAACAGAATACCTACACAGACGATCGGATGCCCTGTAGTTGCAGTCACCGACATATAAACCTTTTGATCTGATACCAATTTTGTAACATCCCACCCAAAGTAGAACGATACCGGCATGAAACAGGAATAACCCCTCCCCGAGCCTTAAAACTAATGAAAAATGGACATGACACACCCTAAAAATTTGACAACTTGGACATAATCCGACACCAAAATGAGTTGTCATAAATATCAGATTTGTAAAAAGGACTGTTGGACAAGTATGACCCATAACATCACTATTTGTAAAAGACATTGTGGTTTTTGTACAAATTAACTATGTGACAAAGGAAATTGCTATTTTATCATTTTGTAATTAGAGTACTTGAATATAAATATAAATGATAAAAGTCCTTATGATTAGTTCCGGATTAATAAGATATGAGAAAGTATTAATCCACGAATGGTTTAATCATTAAATATCCCTAGTCGTAGAATTATCGAGACCAGACATCGATAATGCGGAATAGACTAGTATTAAACTTGTGCGCGTTATGGAAGCTTAACGTCATAGTTCTCATATATTTAAGTACATGATAATTATGCAAGTGTGATAGGAGGTTCTGTTAGTCGTTGGATCGGGAACAGCTTCGCTCTGGATAGACCCATCAGAATCTCATTGGTACTATGACTATGTGTCTATGGGAATCCGTATCATGGTAGGTGTATGTGGTCTTAACATGAGACTTGCATCGCTAATACTTGCGACAATCAGTACGTTTTGGTTTTGGTCGTCCAGGACTTTAACAGGTTCTGTGTACGCCTCTTCTGGGTTTACTGAGAATCGTAGTGTATTGGGTGTGATATCAAGATTGAAGTATCACTTCAGTCATATGGAGAAGATGATCACGCAGGGATACATAACTAGTACTTTAAAATGTTGCAGCTATCGGGATAGTATGATCAGGTCATGATTATCCGATTAAAGAGACTAGTTGCTAGTGATCCGATATATGCTTCGTATGGGGCAGACACAATTCTAGCCCCAGGCCTAGCATGTGACATCATATACTGGATCGTAATACGCAATACATAGTATACTATGTCTGATATAGATTATATATTCTTTGTTGAATATTTCTGGAGAATTGGGTAGGCACAATGCTTTGCTAGAAGCTAACCATGTCTTGTAAATCGGTAAGAACGTGGTACGGGGTACGCACGTGTTCGGATAGTTCGATGACCAGATTTACTACCAACATATCCAGGGATCTCTTGGGTCGCTTCCCAAAGATTTACCAATGACATTTGACTCGAACAGAACTAATCTAGGATTAATTATGAGAGAGAGAAAATTAATCTGAGATTAATTGAGGCAAGAATTTATCTCAAATAATATTCAAATAGAAGAGAGAACGCGATCAATTTTGAATTAATCGATTAAATTATATTGGATATATTAATTGAAATCGGATTTTAAAGCGGAATTAAAATTGGATTTTAATTCAGGTGAATGAGTTAATTTAGAATTGATTCGCGAGTGACTTTCGTAATAATTTTGCTAGGCATTATTATTTAATTAAATTGGATTTAATTACGTCGCAACGAAAAATTTGTTTAATCGGATTAAACAAACCCGAGCCCAAAGTATGTTGAGAAACCCACTTGAATTTTGAATTTAAGAGGTGGGGCCCACCAACTTACATCACTGGTCACTTTTTGGTGATGGAAGTTGTTGAGAGCCTTTAATGAATCTTACACAACACACTTTGCTTTTTCTTTTTGAAAAGATATACACAACTTTTTGGAAGTTGAATTTTGGTAATTGTTTTAGAAACAAAATTATCAAAAACACAAAAGCTCTCTTCTCATTCTCTTGGCCGTGAGCCTTGCTTCTCCTCTCTATTGATTTTGCTTCAAAATCAAAGAATGCTAGCACTTAAAGAGTAAATCAAGGTGATAGGGAAACTCACCATTGGATTTAAAGATTCAACTAAGCTTGGAGCTTCCACAAATACAAAGGAATTTTTGAAATCCAACATCCGATCGTTGTAAGTTTTTTCTGCAAACTTCTTTAATATTCACACACAATCATCTTAGAGATCCTGTGGCATGTCTAGGATACTAACAATGGTATCATGAGCCTTTTCTAAGCATGATTTAAGTTTAGGGTTTATATACTTTAATTTGGGGTTTTTATCTTGGATTTTAAAAATGCCTAAATTGGTTGTTTGGTTGAGTTTTGATGATGATAAATTGGATTTGTGAATCAATTGATTTGAGAAAATTTGATTAGATTAATTTTCCCTAAAAATCCTACCTTGGCCGAGAATGAACCCTTGTATATCTCATGTTGATTTTTTTATTTTAGACTATTGGATGAGTTTAAAGCATGAAATGAATATTAATGTTGATTTAATTGTATTGAAATCAAATTGATTGTTATTTTATGCCAAATTGACGTGAGCTATAAGCATGTAGTGATGTATTGATTTTGCTTCAATTATGTTGGACATGAATTGAATTATTAAAGCATGATTAATTAGTTTAATTGATGTTTTGGAAATATTAGTTTAATTAATTAATTATGGCAATTACACTTTAATTAAATTAATATGATATTTAGAATATTATGATTGATTAAATTAGTCTTTAAAATTGGATTGGGCTAATTTTGTTGTATTTGGGCTTAATGGGCTTGATTGGGCCAAGCTTGGTTTTGGACAATTGGATTGGATCCAAATTGGGCCTAAAACATTTCCATAAAGTCCAAATATAACTTTTGGGCCTTTTAATTTTAATTGGGCCTAATGGGCCTAAATTGATTTTTGGCAATAGGGTGATTCCTATTTGGGCATTGGCATTTTGGGTTTGATCTATATTGGACAAAGCCCATGCCTTAAGAATTAATTAAAAGCCCATTGGACTTTAATTAAAATAGTATTGGATACTAATTAGGCCTTTGAGACCCATTTAGACTAGATTTAGAATCTAAGTCTAAAAGGCACATAAATAAGTGTAATTATTTAATTTGGAATTAAATTATAATTAGTATTGAATACAAATTAAATTGGATTTAAAATTATAGTTCGATATAATTCAAGAATACGTACTTTGAGTATTTATTCTTAAACGAGTTGGACTCACGCAAATCAAATCGTTGTTTGAACATTGGATGGTTATTAATTTAAAGATTAATTAATTGGATTAGATTGATTGAATAATATGCTTTGTGTGAATACATGGATGTATTGTATGAATAATGTATATCATATTGATATTAGAAGGGTGAGGGCAATTTTGGAAATTGTTGTAATAAATTTAGAATTTATTAAATTGGACCTGTGTGTCCAGCCTATTATCTCTTTACTCTTTGTATTTCTCTTCTCACAAATTCCCCTCAATGTAAATGAGGTTTCTTTGATGTATAATGTAATTGGGTAGAAGTATGAATAGTGCTAGCGGGAGAGAAGAAAGTGAGTGATTTGTTCTAGGAACAAATCTGTTATATATCCATCCGCATATCATTATTAATTTATCCGCGCCTTATTATGCTTTTAGAATGCATGTTTAAGGGTGTATGATAAGACCTAATCAAAGATAATAAATTGGTTGCCAATTTACGCGAAAAACCCTCACTCAAATATTAAGTGTTTTCCTTCCATTGAGTGGTTCTCTCTCGAGATCCAAGATTGGCTTTGATTTGTTGGCCAAAGTCAAGATCATTGTCCATCGCGGATGTGTTTGAACCACGAAAGCTTTGTTATATATCGCATGTCTTGGGCAGTTGTGACTTGTTGGCCAAAGTCAAGGTCACTTTTGTACATCAACGTGGATTACGAAGCTTTCCCACTGTCAATGGGTCGCGCTTAACTGGAATCATTAAGCTTGTTGAGCCAAAGCCAAGGCTTAGTTGATTCAGAGAAAAAGGTTATGATATATATGGGATATATATTTGGACTTGGAGGTCCACCTACCAGATCTAGGAATTGGATGGGATCCAATTGATCTTAGAGATCTACCTAGTTAAGTTTCATACAAGTTGTTGGCCAAAGTCAAGGTTGTGTGTTATTTAATGGGAAACTAGCCCACTAGGAAACTAGGTTTCCCGAGTACTCAACAGAGGGTTAGAGGCTCGCCGAAAAATAATGGGAGGCCAGTATTAAAATTGTAATTTCGTTTAATACTTGCTATATACGCGCTTTATTTTTCGTCGTTATATATTTATTAGTTGGACTAATACTTTATTGTTTTTATTGAACAATTGGACTGTACCCTTATAATATCATTTGTAGTTGATTATATAGTTGGATTGGAGTAATCATTACATTTGACTATACCCGATATCATTGATTGATTAGTTAGACTATTGCAATCAAGATGACTGGAAAAATTAACGTTAGGGACATCATCATGGGTGATAATGTCTTTAATGGTTCTAATTTTCCAGACTGGGATATGAATCTCAGGATTGTCCTGAGAGCCGAGAAGTTGCTCTATGTATTAGATAGACCTCTCGGGCCTGAGCCTGGACATGAGTGGGTTGTTGATTATGAGCTTTGGAAGACTCACAGTAATGACAACTCAACTGCTCAGTCTGTCATGCTTGCCGCAATGACCCCTCAATTTCGTCGTCAAAACAAGAGATTGGATCCCTATAATATGATGTTGAAATTGAAGGACCTTCATAGATCTAACCTTAGATCATAGAAGTATGAATTGCAGAAGAAGCTCTTTCGCTCTCGCATGTCAGAGGGTACATCTGTCGAGCACTATGTGTCGCAGATGATTGCTGACATCGAACAGCTAGGTTAGCTGGGCATAACCTTTGAGGCTGAGACTTCCATAGATTTGATCTTATAGTCTCTGTCTGACTGTTGGGGCGGGTTCATCATGAACTATAATATGATGAACCAATAGAAGACTCTTGGAGAGTTGATGGCAATGCTGAAAGAGAAAGAGCCATAGCTTCTGAAGGGCAAGAAGCACGAGGCGCACTTCGCTTCGACATCTCAGAAGGTCAAGGCTTGGCCGAAGGCTTCTGGAGGTGTGAAGAAGTAGAAAAGAAAAGGCAAGGCCAAATCATCAAAGTCTTCTGGGAAGACAAAGGACAAATCCCAAGATATTTGCATGCAGTGTGGCAAACGAGGTCACTGGAAGCGTGACTGCCGTGAGTACAAGGTGCACATAAAGGAAGTGAAGGTGGGCAAGGCTCCGGCTTCATGTATGTTTGTTATTGAAATAAACATGTCCACTTCTAGTCTTAAAAATTGGATTTTTGATTATAGATGTGGTACTTATATATGTACTGATGTGCAGGATCTGGAAATTAGCAGGAGACTGGCTTCAGGAGAGATTGACCTACGAGTTAGAAACGGAACCAGAGTCGCTGTTTTAGCTATAGGGACCTATATTTTGGAACTGCCCTCGGGGCATGTACGTACATTATCAAACATTTATTATGTACCTAGTTTGACTAGAAACATTATCTCTGTATCTTGTTTGACCCAATGCGGGTACACTTTTGTATTCCGAAACACTGGGTGTTTTGTTTATAAAGATGATTTTGAGATATGTACTGTTGATGCCAATAATGGTCTTTATATTTTGAGTATAAATGAATATCAAACATATAATATGACAAACAAAAGGCTCAAAATAAGTAAAACAGATGAAACTTATCTGTGGCATTGTCGTCTACGACACATTAACAAGACTAGTATATCCACACTTTCGAAGAGTGGATACTTGGATGGATTTGATCATAATTCATATGATGTCTACGAATCTTGTTTATTAGGCAAGATGCCTAAAACACCTTTTAGCGGTAAATGTGTCCGTGCCACCGAACTGTTAGCCCTCGTTCATAGTGACATATGTGGGCCCATGTCTAGCAAGGCTAGAGGTGGATTTGAATACCTCGTAACCTTTACGGTTGATGCATCTTGTTATGGTTATGTGTATCTTATGAGACACAAGTCGGAAACTTTTGAGAAATTCAAAGAGTTTCGACACGAAGTAGAAAAACAGACCGGCAAAAGTGTTAAAACATTACGATCGGACCGTGATGTAGAATACTTAAGCAATGCGTTTCTCGATTACTTGAAAGAGTATGATATTCTTTCACAGTGGACTCCTCCCGGAACACCTCAATTAAATAGTGTGTCCGAACGGGGAAACCAAACTTTATTAGACATGGTAAGGTCTATGATGAGTCGCACTGAGCTACCAATTTCCTTCTGGGGATACGCATTGAACAGTGCAATACTTATTTTGAATAAGGTTCCGTCAAAGTGTGTTGGACAGACTTCATATGACATATGGACAAGAAATAAATCGGGTTTCTCATTCCTGAAGATTTGGGGATGCTTGGCATACGTTAAACATTTGGATGGTACCAAACTAGAACCCAAATCGGATAAATGCCTATTTGTAGGTTATCTTAGGGAACCAAATGATATTACTTCTACAACCCACAAGAGAATAAGGTATTTATTGCTCTCCATGCAGTGTTCCTCGAAAAGGAATTCCTAAATGCAGTGGTAAGTGAGAGGAAAGAAGAACTTGATGAAAATCGTAGTGATACTGTTCCTAGCACCGACTCCCTAACGGAACATGAACAGTTCATCAGGGATGAAACTGTACCACAATATTCTAATACACAAGAATCACGTAGGTCAGAGAGAGTCAGAAAATAACCTGAGAGGTATGGGTTTCTGATCTCACCTCACGTAGATATTAATCTTATTGAGGATAATGAGTCGGCTACGTATGCGGAAGCGATACAAGGTATCGACTCCGCTTTATGGCAAGATGCCATGAAGTCCAAAATGGATTCAATGTATACCAACCAAGTTTGGACACTGGTTGATGCACCAGAAGGCTTTAAGCCGATTGGTTGTAAATGGGTCTTCAAGAATAAGACTGACATTGATAGCAACATACAAACGTACAAAGCTAGGCTTGTAGCGAAATGATATCGTCAACGACATGGTGTCGATTATGATGAAACATTTTCACCTGTTGCCATGATTAAATCCATTCGGATAATGCTTGCTATTGCTGCATATTTCGATTATGAAATATGGCAGATGGACGTCAAAACCGCTTTCCTTAACGGAAACCTTTTGGAGTATGTTTATATGCAACAGCCTGACGGTTTTGTCATGCCAAAACATGCAAACAAGGTTTGCAAGTTAAATCGATCCATTTATGGATTGAAGCAAGCATCGCGTTCTTGGAACCAACGTTTTGATGAGATCATAAAAGAATATAATTTCATTCAAAACGAAGATGATTCTTGTGTATATAAGAAGGTTAGTGGGAGCGCTCTGACAATCATTGTCCTTTACGTTGATGATTTATTCCTTATTAGCAATGACATTCCCATGCTACAATCGGTGAAAGCTTGGCTTTCATTAAAATTCTCCATGAAAGATCCGGGAGAAGCAGCATTTATTCTGGGAATAAGAATCTACCGGGATCGATCCAGAAAGCTGCTTGGACTCTCCCAGAGCTCGTACATTGACAAAGTATTGAAGAGATTCAACATGGATCAGTCTAAGAGGGGACTGCTTCCAGTGTCACATGGCATCTCTATATCTAAGGACATATGTCCTAAAAATCAAGATGAGAGAGATAACATGAGTCGGATCCTGTTTGCTTCTGCAGTCGAATTGATCATGTATGCCATGATATGTACACGACTTGATGTCTCATATGCTTTGAGCATGTGTAGTCGCTATCAGGCCGATCCAGGTGATGGTCACTGGATTGCTGTTAAGAACATCCTTAAGTATCTTAGACGAACTAAGGATGCTTTCTTAGTATATGGAGATGGAGAACTTGAGAAGACTGGGTTCACCGATACAAGTTTCCAAACCGATAAAGACGACTCTAAGTCACAATCTGGGTATATATTTTATTTGAACTACGGAGCAGTGAGCTGGAAATCTTACAAACAAGAGACTGTTGCTGACTCAACAACAGAAGCGGAATATATTGCTGCAGCTGAGGCAGCAAAAGAAGCAGTTTGGATCCGTAAATTCCTAATTGGAATATAAGTAGTTCTGTTAGCAGTCGAGCCTGTTCTATTGTATTGTGACAATAACGGGGCTATAGCGCAGGCTAAGAAACCGCGGTCTCATCAACTATCCAAGCATGTACTTTGACGTATCCATCTGATATGTGAGATCATACATCGTGGCGATGTGAAGATTGAAAAGATCGCTTCAGATGACAATATTGCAGATCCACTGACGAAAGCTATTTCTCAGCAAAAGTTTGAGCGATACGTACATAGTTCACGTGTTAGATACTTGAGTGATTGGCTATGAGCCAAGTGAGAGATTGTTGGACAATTATGACCAATAACATCACTAGTTGTAAAAGACAATGTGGTTTTTGTATAAATTAACTATGTGACAAAGGAAATTGCTATTTTATCATTTTGTAATTGGATTACTTGAATATATATATAATGATAAAAGTCCTTATGATTAGTTCCGGATAAATAAGATATGAGACAGTATTAATCCACGAACGGTTTAATCATTAAATATATCTAGTTGTAGTATTATCGAGACTGGACATCGATAATGCGGAATAGACTAGTATTACACTTGTGCGCGTTATGGAAGCTTAACGACATAGTTCTCATATATTTAAGTATATGATACTTATGCAAGTGTGATAGGAGGTTCTGTTAGCTGTTGGACCGAGAACAGTTTCTTTCTGGATAGACCCCTCGGAATCCCATTGGTAGTATGACTATGTGTCTATGGGAATCCGCATCAGGGTAGATGTATGCGGTCTTAACCTGAGACTTGCAACGCTAATACTTGTGACAATCTGTACGCTTTGGTTTTGGTCGTCCAGGACTTTAACAGGTTCTGTGTACGCCTCTTCTGGGTTTACTGAGAATCGTAGTGTATTGGGTGTGATGTCAAGATGGAAGTATCACTTCAGTTATATGGAGAAGATGATCACGCAAGGATACATAACTAGTACTCTAAAATACTGCAGCTATCGGGATAGTATGACAAGGTTATGATTATCCGATTAAAGAGACTAGTTGCTAGTGATCCGATATATGCTTCATACGGGGCAGACACAATTCCAGCCCCAGGACTAGCATGTGACATCAGATACTGGATCATAATACGCAATACATAGTATACTATGCCTGATATAGTTTATATATTCTTTGTTGAATATTTCGGGAGAATTGGGTAGGCACGGTGCTTTGCTAGAATCCAACTATGTCTTGTAAATCGGTAAGAACCTGGTACGGTGTACGCACGTGTTCGGATATTCCGAATACCAGATTTACTGCCAACATATCCAGGGATCTCTTGGGTCGTTTCCCAAAGATTCACCGATGACATTTGACTCGAACAGAATTTATCTAGGATTAATTATGAGAGAGAGAAAATTAATCTGAGATTAATTGCGGCAAGAATTTATCTGGGATAAAATTCAAATAGAAGAGAGAACGCGATTAATTTGGAATTAATCGATTAAATAATATATTGGATATATTAATTGAAATCGGATTTCAAAGCGGAATTAAAAATGGATTTTAATTCGGGCGAAGGAGTTAATTTAGAATTAATTCACGAGCGTCTTTCGTAATAATTTTGCTATGCATTATTATTTAATTAAATTGGATTTAATTACATCGCGACAGAAAATTTGTTTAATAGGATTAAATGAACCCGAGCCCGAAGTATGTTGAGCAAGCCACTTGAATTTTGAATTTAAGAGGTGGGGCCCACCAACTTACATCACTAGTCACTTTTTGGTGATGGAAGTTGTTGAGAGCCTTTAATGAATCTTACACAACACACTTTGCCTTTTCTTTTTGAAAAGATATACACAACTTTTTGGAAGTTGACTTTTGGTAATTGTTTTAGAAACAAAATTACCAAAAACACAAAAGCTCTATTCTCTCCCACTCTTGGCCGTGAGCCTTGCTTCTCCTCTCCATTGATTTTGCTTCAAAATCAAAGAATGCTAAAACTTAAAGAGTAAACCAAGGTGATAGGGAAACTCACCCTTGGGTTTAAAGATTCAACTAAGCTTGGAGCTTCCACAAATACAAAGGAATTTTTGAAATCCAACATCCGATCGTTGTAAGTTTTTTCCGCAAACTTCTTTAATATTCTCACACAAATCATCTTAGAGATCTTGTGGCCTGTCTAGGACACTAACAAGGACCTCTGGTCCAAACTCAAAAAAAATCAAATGACATCATCATCAATATTCAGGGTTTTGTGCCCAATCAATGCATATAGACCAATACGTTTAATTGCATATATATAATCATGTGTATAGCACAATACAAAACATAAACATAAACAAATTGATTTCTAAACTATATGACTGTTTCTAGAACTCTAGAGTAGGTGACTGCAACTTGGGTAATCCTTCGTCCCGAGCATAAGTATCCAAAACTTGATGGCCGACCGATCTGGTTGCCAACCTGCAAAACTGTCAAATTGATTGTGTGTGAGTTAAGAAACTGAGTAAGTAACCACACACGAACTATAAAAATACAAATAATTTGAAAATAGTACATATAAATAACATTTATATGTATATGGTTATCTATGAGAAAACCTTTAAACTTCATTATATCCTTTACACTTTCTAAATAAATAGTTTTCCGAAAATACTTACATAAACAGATCCACACATTCAAATTACATTACATATTCAGAAATGTACCTTGTGCAGTGTAACATCCCCGATCTGGGGGATGCCACCGGCAGGGGATAGACCGCTCTAACCCCCTAAGCCTATGACTCTGATAACTACTATCTAATACTAATACTCTTTTTCTAACTATATTTCATATATGGGACCGAGGCCCAAGCTCAATAACTCACATACAACTCGAATACAATAACTGTATATAAAATGCAACATGATTTTTACAATGACTAATCCTATAATCCAAAACTAATACATGACTTTTACTTTGACTCTGACTCTGGACTGGTACTCTATCTGACATAGACTGGTGGACTCCAACCTTGGTGACTGCATCAGTATCCGTCCTCCCGAGCTCGTCCTCCTGGAATTCTTGTAAAATAAATACTAGAGGTGGGGGGTTAGACCGTTGAACGACCTAAGTGAGTGGACGAAAAATTGAACAACTGTTATAAAAACTTTTGGTTCTGAAATCACATTTCAAAAGCGATGCTTTAAAACTATTTTATGAAACCCTTATCTGAAATCTTTTCTTAAAAGCTCATCTTTCTGAAATATGCTTTCTGAAATCTGTTTATAAAACCCGGTCTCTCAAAATTGTTTTTCTAAAAATCTATTTTCTGAAAACTGGTTTGTATCTGAAAAACTTGACGCATGTGGGCGTTATGTATCGCCGTCCCCCCACACACCTAACTAGAGCCAGAAGTGCAAAAACCTGACTTTGGGGCGTTACGTATCACCGTCCCCCAAAGCATGCCACTACTGTCTCTAAAATTGGTGGTGCTCTACGCCCAGGAAAATGACTCAACTGGACGTGTTCGGGAATACTTAATCGGGTCTATGAAACTGGTGGTGCTCTACGCCCAGGAAAATGACTCAACTAGACGTGTTCTGGAATACTCAACCGGGTCTCTGAAACTGGTGGTCTTAGGGCGTTACGTATCGCCGTCCCCCATGCCACAAACTAGAACTGGGGGTGCGGATCTATGCTACCACCCAAGCTCTGAAACTAGACTCAAGGTACACGAACCTATGCCGTCATTCTGGCTCTGAAACTAGGATCTAGGGGCGTTACATATCGCTGTCTCCCTAGTCCTCTACATGTGCACATGTCCTCTGTATCCGTCAATTCTAACTGTATCTCAAGTTACATACTGGGGTGAGTTTTTACCTCATGCCCCGAAAATCATAAAAACTTGTACTTTGAATCTCAAAAATGAACAAAATATTTTCTAGAAAACAGTTTCTTTCTCAAATATAACTTGTATAAAATAACTGTAAATAAATTCTTCTAACGCCCTAAAGCGTGAAAATATAAGTCTGAAACCATGATAACGAAATAAAAATCAGTTTAAAGGAAAAATGTCCACTCACAGATTGGAATTTGGCTGGTACTGGAGCCCTCGTCGAAGGAGAGTGCGGTTCTTGTGGATATCCTATGATCGGAACTTGATTAGAATCAACAGTAATAAAATATGATTCATAATAAAATAAATTTCCTTAACCTAATTGGATTTCTTTATTAAAACCTTTTTATCCCTCCAATGAATTGTATAAACGACACCCCGACTATTGATTACGCGTTCGTTTCCTTAAAAAAATTTTTATGTCTTCTGTTTGTCGCGAAACCTCGCTGTTTTTGTGGGCAGATTCTACCTCTTCTTGATCAACTCCAAAACTCCAATCCCACACAACCCCAATCAAATTCTACTTCTATAACACTTCTCCAAGCAAATATATCATCCAATTCATCATTAAAACACACTTCCAACACTCAAACATCATCAAATTCTCTCATTCTTATAAAATCAATAAACTAGAAAAACCAAACTAAAGTTATCCAAGTACCCATTTCTTAACTAATTCACCACTATCATGCAACACATAACATGTTATTATAACTATCATATCAATAATTTGCTAAAATCTCATATCTTAAAATTTGGGTTTAGTTTCATTACCTTATTCTTTTAATTTTCTTTATTCCCTAAGCCCTCCCAAGTGATGCTCATCTTATTCTTCTTGCTTTTCCTTATTCTTTCTTTCTTTATTTTTCTTCTCTTTTTCCTTCTTCTTCTCTTCTCTCTTATTTTTCTCTTCATTTTCGTTTTTCATTTCTTGAAAAATGGTGAATAGTAACCCCTTATATAGTGGACCCGAAAGATATTTATAAAGTTGTAGAAGAATGTATGAAAATGAAGAAAATTGAAACTTTTCCATTTGACCTCGAAATTACTATTCACCCAAAATTTTGACTTACGTTTTTTATCAATTGCTGTTCCGAATTTGGGAAAATGTTCAACGCGGAAATTTTAGGTCTTGATCTCAGATTTCCGACGATATAAAATTCATAAA
Source organism: Zanthoxylum bungeanum (assembly GCA_019454045.1). Taxonomy (NCBI): domain Eukaryota; kingdom Viridiplantae; phylum Streptophyta; class Magnoliopsida; order Sapindales; family Rutaceae; genus Zanthoxylum; species Zanthoxylum bungeanum. The sequence continues at coordinate 67,869 of SKCR01015061.1, read as the reverse complement.
AATCTGAGTTAGTACGAAAATGTTATGCCCCAAATACCACAAGCTGTCCAAAAGGAAAACTGTACAATCTCGTCCCGGGACTTCAAGAAATTTACTGAATGTTCCCAAAGTCATACCATGCGTATATTTGAGTCTCAATATATTTTATTTTATATGGATTTGTCCCGTACGTAACAGTACCACCGAGTGCTGTAGTAAAACTACCGCTCGTTACAAATTCTCCCCCTTAAATAGGATTCGTCCTCGAATCCTTTTTAAACTTAGAATCTCACCACAAACCACCAGGTACATGGTATCTCTGTAGATCATCAGCCTTAACTGGCTTTATACTTGGAACCATCTTATTTCTCTTACTAGAACTCTTATTTCTCTGAAAACTAACTCATGCTCGCTTGAGTCTTTCCTTTGGCTTTGACCCTGGAAGGTACATACGTACATGTGTCTATGCCAAGATGCTTACTGGTTCCTCTCCATAACTTTTGTCTCTGATTATCTGTATAACTTAGATCTTTTAATGCAAGATATGACTCCTTATGTACCTTTATCCTCTATTATTGTCCACTTAATAGGTTGTACAAGAAAGTTAAGTCTGATAGTTTCGTTGGGGGATAAATTGTATGCACATTTCTACTTAAATTGCACTCTTACTGTAGACGAAAATATTGGCGATTCAATACCGACTATAATCCATTATTTTCTTCATTCCCTTATTTTTACTGCTACTGCAAGTCTAGTTGCAGTGTTCCTCACTGATTTATTCTCTAAAGTCTAGTGCTGTCAAGGTCATCACTCAAATATACATACACGCATCATACCCTAAGGTTTCACTCCATATACTAGTTGCAACTCTATAGTAGCTTATTTAATAAATTCCGTATTATACTACACATCTACCAAACCACTCATACCCGTGGCTTAGGCCGTCCCAAACCCGTAGTGGTTTGGTCAACTAAGTTTGGGGCTGGGTACATAATGTGCATTACTTTGTCTTTACTTATCAGGTATTCTATTATACTTTTGTTGTAATTTAGCAGCTTCAATCTCCTTTCCATTTGGATTCTTATCATCTTCTATTTTATTTTACTCCATCCTGACAACTTTCCTGGTCCATGTCCATGTCTTTATTTCCGAGAAATATCCATACTCACCATTTCATCATATCTTGGTTCCTTAGAATCTCAGCTGTCACTTGATTACTTCTTTTCTCTATAAAATTCCGTCTTATAACCTTTCTGATTCTTTAACTTGGGGCTATCTCGTACTTTTACTCTGGCCTCGTTATAGGTCTGAATATCTTCTTTTACTATACTTTAACTCGTTCCTGGGAACGTCCTTAAGTAACTTTGACGATTTGTTTCTACTATTGTTGTCTATCGAGGGTTGGGGGTGGGACCTTGTTCTGTAATCGTTCTAGTTATGGTGATCTAGTTGCACATACGGCTGAATTATAAGCCCAGAACTCTCGGGCATATATGTCTGGTAACATTTCATACACTATGGTACTACTGCTAAAACCGTCTGGTTGTCTCTTCCATTTTACTCTTGATTATACACAACTATTGAACTTGCTATCTCTTTTGAAAAGTTCTTCTAAGATCATGCTCTCTAAAAACTTCCGCGTACTGTCTTTGTACTTTTTCCTATCTTATCTTTGTTGTTTAGCCTCCCAAAGTCTTTACTTTCTTTCTATGAGTATTGCTACACTCTCTTGTTATTCCTCCTTAATAAGCCTACCCAGCTGCGTAAGTTTCTTTCTTTTCTCAGTTTCTTGAACTCCTTACTTCTCTATTCTTCTGAAAATTCTCTTTCAGCCTCAATTGTCTAGGATATCTTGTACTAAATTTCTAATTCCGTTATTGGTTTTTTACCTAGCCTTTCCCTTCTCATCTTAATTCCTTGAATTTCCTTATATCCTCTTCTCCCTAGAAGCTCTCTCATCTTTGATTGCTTACGGTATCTACTTACTAAACCTTGGGTTCAAATACCATTCTTTATCTAATTTCCCCTTCTCAATACCGTGGGTCCCTTGATAAGTCTTTCTCTTTTTTCGATCCCCATAATTTCTTGATATTTCTAAGTCTTTACCCTTTTAAAGGCTCCTTAACTTAATAATAGCCTCTAGACTAGCTCAACTCATTGTGACTTCAACTATTCTGAATTATGTTGTTTGTCTCTGTCTCTTTAAACTCATTAGTCGGCTGTCTAGCTATCTCGTAATTTACCTAACCTATCAATTGCTCTTCTTTACTGCTCCTTCTTTATCTAGGCTCTAAATTGAGGGGTGAACATATACATTCCATAGGAATTCACGAATACGAATTCAGTTCAACACTTAGGCTTTTGTGACGATCTACTTAGGTGTTTGTACACTTCCTAAAATTGAGATTTCTGGAAAGGGGGTCGTTGTTGGTTCTGCGGGGGCCTGGTCGACTACTTCATGTCTTAAGGTCCCTTATACTCTATTGATTACTATGGAGTCTTCACTTACCTTGCTGTCTCCATTTCTCATTTCTAGGCCTTATGCCATACTACTGAGGCTAATGGTGGTTTTCTCTTCTAGATGTTTCCTAAATCCTAATTCTCTGTCATTGCTGTAAGTTTCAGCTATGACACTCTATTTTACGTTTCATACTGCTGCTTTTGTCACTTCTAAATTTCTTCAACTTCACGGGTCTATTCCTGTATACTCTCATGGATTTCTACTGACTTTCGGCTGATCTATAGGTTTTACTGAGTTTGATCTATCCCTGTGGACTTCGATTGTTACTATAAACCTTGTGTTGTCTTGTTTTATTCTCTGGGCTCCACCAGGCTCTTTTTCTAATAATCTCGAAACTTCATTAACCTTTTTCCGGGTGATCTACCTTCCAAGTTCCTGGGTGAACTCTTGTCAGATCTCTTATAGTCATCTATGTCTATGAGGTAGGCTCTATCAGGGCAATTCCCTTATCTGGTGTCATTGGAGAATTCGAAGACTAGATAATTTAAGGTTTTATCTCTAACGGATTGCTAGGGGTAAGGTAACTAACCGTTTCTGTTTCACACTTGAGGATCTAGGTTCTAAATCATTTTTGGCATCTAGGTTCATTAAGGCCCTCAATATTATTCTGGGTTCCTTACTTCTGTTGTCTCTTTGGCTATTCTTCGTTTCTTGGGGGAACTCATTATCTCTAAGAAGATCTCGAAGGGTATTGGGTCCATATGAAGAAATTTCCTGAGGAGGGAAGAAATCTTCTATTTACTAAACAATTCTAATACTTGCTGGGGCTTTACTATTCTCTTGGCTACTATAGATTCCTGTACTGGTCTGATTCTATATCTTTTCTTTCTTACTTATGATAACTAGCATCCTATACCTTTTACTTACTTCTCTTCTAGCTGTATCTATCTCTTTCTACTCTTCTAGGTGGATATCTTTAAGCTTTTCTATTTCATTCTATCTATTTACATCTCTGTCTCAAACTGATTTAAGCTTCTATGTATCTTCTCTTCTTGATTTATCTTTTCTCTTTTGCTCTCTCGGATAACTTTCTTTGGAACTTACTATCTGGTTCCCTAGCTTATACTGAACTTTGGGAAGTAATCTAAGATGATTACAGAATGATCCTTTACTAGAGTGAGGAAAATGTATTCAAATGGCTTGGGAATACTTACTAACCTGTCTGTGGATTTTGAGGACGTACTCGAGGATCAGATACTAGAGAGGTAGTGCTCTGCATACTAGTATCTCGGACATATTATGTATACAAGTCCCCAACATTCTACCCATTATAGTCACTGACTCCATTGACCATGCTCTAATACCATATTTGTCACATCCCCGATCTGAGAGATGCCACCGGCAGGGGATAGACCGCCCTAACCCCCTAAGCCTCTAATTCTGATAACTACTATCTATTACTGATACTCTTTTTATAACTATATTTCATATATGGGACCGAGGCCCAAGCTCAATAACTCACGTGCAACTCGAATATAATAATTGTATACAAAATGCACATGATTTTTACAATGAGTAATCCCATAATCCGAAACTAATACATGACTTTTACTTTGACTCTAACTCTGGACTGGTACTCTATCTGACCTAGACTGGTGGACTCAAACCCTGGTGACTGCATTATTATCCGTCCTCCCGAGCTCGTCCTCCTGGAATTCCTGCAAAATAAATACTGGAGGTGGGGGGTTAGACAGTTGAACGATCTAAGAGAGGGGACGAAAAATTGAACAAATGTTATAAAAAAATTTGGTTCTGAAATCACATTTCAAACGAAATGCTTTAAAACTATTTTCTGAAATCCTTATCTAAAATCTTTTATTAAAAGCTCATCTTTCTTAAATCTGCTTTCTGAAATCTGTTTATAAAACGTGGTCTCTGAAAACTGTTTTTCTAAAAATCTACTTTCTGAAAACTGGTTTGTTTCTGAAAAACTTGACGCAAGGGTGGGTTACGTATAGCCAACCCCCCACACGCGTAACTAGAGCCAGAAGTGCAAAACCATGACTTTGGGGGGTTACGTATCGCCGTCCCCCAAAGCATGCCACTACTGTCTCAGAAATTGGTGGTGCTCTACACCCAGGAAAACGACTCAACTGGACGTGTCCGAGAATACTCATCCGGGTCTCTGAAACTGGTGGTGCTCTACGTCCAGGAAAATGACTCAACTGGACGTGTCCGGGAATATTGAACCAGGTCTCTGAAACTGGTTGTCTTGGGGCGTTACGTATCGCCGTCCCCCAAGCCACAAACTAGAACTGGGGGTACGGATCTATGCTACCACCCAAGCTCCGAAACTAGAGTCTAGGTACACGAACATATGCTGTCATCCTGGCTCTGAAACTAGGATCTAGGGGCGTTATGTATTGCCGTCCCCCTAGTCCTCTACATGTGCATATGTCTTCTGTATCCGTCAATTCTAAATGTATCTCAAGTTACATACTTGGGTGAGTTTTTACCTCATGCCCTAAAAATCATAAAAACGCATACTTTGAATCTCAAAATTGAAAAAAATATTTTCTGGAAAACAGTTTCTTTCTCAAATATAACTTGTATAAAATAACTGTAAATAAATTCTTCTAACGCCATAAATGATGAAAATATAAGTTTGACACCATGATAACAAAATAAAAATCAGTTTAAAGGAAAAGTGTCCACTCATATATTGGAATTTGGCTTGTACTGGAGCCCTCATCGGAGGAGAGTGCGGTTCCTATGGATATCCTATGATTGGAACTCAATTAGAATCAACAGTTATAAAATACGATTCATAATCAAATAATTTTCCTTAAACTAATTGTATTTCTTTATTAGAACATTTTAATCCCTCCAATGAATTGTATAAACGACACCTCGACTTTTGATTACGCGTTCGTTTCCTTAAAAAAATTTGTCTTCTGTTTGTCGCGTCACGACGCAGCACAAACTGCGCTTCGCGATGCGTCACTATTTTTCATGGTAAATTCTGCTTTTTGTGATCAACTCCCAAACTCCAATCCCACACAACCCCAATCAAATACTACTTCTATAACATTTCACCAAGTAAATATATCATCCAATTCATCATTATAACATACTTCCAACACTCAAACATCATCAAATTCTCTTATTCTTACAAAATCAATAAACTAGAAAAACTAAACTAAAGTTATCTAAGTACCCATTTCTTAGCTAATTCACCACTATCATGCAACACATAACATGCTATTATAACTATCATATAAACAATTTGCTAAAATCTCATATCTTAAAATTTGGGTTTAGTTTCATTACCTTTCTTCTTTTGATTTTCTTTATTCCCTAAGCCCTCCCAAGTGATGCTCATCTTATTCTTCTTGCTTTTCCTTCTTCTTTCTTTCTTTCTTTCTTCTTCTTCTTCTTCTTCTTCTTCTTTTTCTTCTTTATTCTTCTTCTATTTTTCCTTCTTCTTCTCTTCTCCATTCCTTTTCTCTCGGCTTCTCCTTCTTTTTCTCTTCATTTTCGTTTTTCATTTCTTGAAAAATGGTGAATAGTAACCCCTTATATATTGGACCCAAAAGATATTTATAAAGTTGTAGAAGAATGCAGAAATTGAAGAAAATTGAAAATCTTCCATTTTGACCCCGAAATTACTATCCACCCAAAATTTTGACTTACATTTTTGATCAACCTCTGTTCCGAATTTGGGAAAATATTCAACGCAGAAATTATAGGTCTTGATCTCAGCTTTACGACGATATAAAATTCATAAGAATCCGAGTTAGTACGAAAACGTTATGCCCCAAATACCACAGGCTGTCCAAAAGGAAAACTGTACAATCTCATCCCGGGACTTCAAGAAATTTACCGACTGCTCCCAAAGTCATGCCATGCGTATATTTGAGTCTTAAAATAGTTTATTTTATGTGGCTTCGACCCGTACGTAACAGTACCACTGAGTGCTGTAGTAAAACTACCGGTCGTTACACGCATGTTTCCAGATTTTCTTTATAACAATCGTACCATAACCAACAAGAACAAACCAACTAAGGATGGATATATATATTGAAGGGATTTTGTGGCGAAAATCCGGTAATGCAGCGGAATTGTGGAAAATCAAAATTTTTCGATTTCAAAATTTTTCTTGGATCAATCAAATAAATTTATTTATTTAATTACCAGATTATCAAATTCTGAAAAATTTCACAATAGATCAAATTTCTTGGTAATTACCGAATTGCCCCATAACTTTATAAATTGATCATTTTAGTCAAAATTGTAAAAAATAATTTTGGATGATTCTAAATCATTTCTAAAATGATTTCCAACAAGTCCAGCTCATCAAAATCAGATTACAACCAAATCCCCAAATTTTTGCTAATTGTCGGGAGCACCCCTATTTTTCGGTTATTTGTAATTTAGTCCTTTTATGTTCTAAACATGCCAAGATCAAATCCAATCAACCCAAAAATTTACATGCATCATATACACTCCATAATACATTACATATTTGAAAAGCCCCAAATTTGGAAAGGGTTAAGAACCCTAATTTTACAATTTCACCAAATTGACCAATTTTACCAAACCTCTAAAATCCAACGCTTTAATTCATTCTTTGCAACACAAAACAAGTCTCACCACTTTGAAATAACTCTAGAACAATTCTAGGTCACCAAGGAGTGACTCAACAACTCTAGAATGGCAACTTGATTATCAAATAATCAAAAGAGAGCCATTGAAACCATTTCAAGCTCACTTACATACATACATCTTTTATTCAAGTTCACAACCAATTTAACAAAAACTATAAGTGTAGAGACAACATCAAAGCAACACATATTGAAGCTAAGCATGTTAGAAACATTTTCTATGTTGAAGACTTGAAAGAAAAACTTACAAAACCAATTATTTTCCAAGCTTTCTTCTTTAGCCTTCAAGCCTTTTCTCTCAACTCTTTTGTGTTTATTTTTGTAACTTATGAACTCTTTAACCTAAGAAAAATGAAACAAAAATATATATACTCTCCCAAAAATGCCTTGGCCGAAATTTAGGATGTATATACAAATATCTAGATAATTTTTATTTCATTTAATTTTGCTTTATCAACTTGCAACTTGATCATTACACTTTAATGAATATTCAACAAGTCAACAAAAGAAACTCAAGGCATTTCCAAAAAATATCACAACCTTAAGATATTTATATTTTAATTAATTTAATCATTTAATAATTAAATAATTAAATAATTATTTAAATACAAATATATTAAATATATGTATTATATTTACATTAAATATTCAAATACATATATATTTATGATATTAGTCAAATATCACAATTTGACATTTAATTAATGTTTATTTAACAAAATATATCATTAAGTATAAATACACAATAATTAGGAAATGACTATTAGGTCCATTCACATGTATTTTTCGTTTAACCTTTAAACGACTTATAAATAATCAGTATTATTTATAATAGTCGCCCTAGTGCTCTACGAGTATATTTCATTAGTGAGACTCTCTAGATTCAGGCATATCTGTCACGAAATCTAATTTTGTCCATAATTTACCCACCCGTAAATTATGATGACCACAGATAAACCCGCTTAATCATACAGGTCCAGGTCATGGAAAATGTATATTTCCTCCGTCATAGTTATCCGGATATATCTCAGAGATATAGATGTAAAAGTCAAATCTCTATAAGGACTATCCCGTCGACGTCTCTATTAGCAATCTAAAAAAGAACACTTATAACTGACTTCCAAAGTGTACCACAGGCCCATAGTTTTTATATGATTGTTAATCATATATGGACTACCTATGCTCTGTACACAGAACTGACGGATCCTATCTCGACACACACAGGACACCATGAGGATCTATCCACACCCAACGAACATGCAGAGGTCTGATCTAAATAGATCGGTGACGTGACTGCCATCTAAGTGTGGAAGATGTCTCTTGTGCCCACAGTGGTATCTCAAGTCGAAGAATCATAAATGCTACTCAACCGGAGAAGATTCTTATTGATGTTGGTGTACCATCCATTAAGAATCTTCGGTGAGTCGTTAAGTGTTTATCCGCTATAAACACCTACACGTCTATACGAGTCTCCAAGACTCATGGTTCATTGAGAAACCATTGGAATCATATATTCCACTATACGACATGTACCGGTCTCAACGGGTTTACTTTACTGACCAAGTAGTGTAAATCTTGACTAGGAACTGTCTAAGAATGACAATGTCATGATACGACTCAATGTCAGTTGCGACGCTTTTGCAATAGTATCATGACTAATCATCATAAGCTCAATTACGTCTTTACCATATAATAAGATATATTATATTATAGAAACTGCTCATTTTATTCATAATAAAACGTTTTACATAAGTATTTTCAAAGAAATACAACCGGGAATTGGCGCTCTGAGCACCAACCCCAATATATATATATATTTATCAAAGAAAAACGAGAGAACGACCCAAGCGTACTTGCACAAACCATATACTGGCACAATCAAATGAAGCTCGTACGAGACTCATTACCTATTTTATAATAGGTATGGGATGAATTTAGTCCGAACAAATACCTTAACCAAAGTTGCTCGGACACGGGTAAAATCGCCAACCAAACTAACCACACACCCATAATCAATACTAATATCACATGATCAATGTCATCCATCAATAGAAACAGAAAGCCTAATGCAGATTCTATATAGTCAATCACATTCACCATCAGAGGCAAAAACATAATACAGATTCTTTACAGGCAGTCACATTTATTATCAGATACATAAATATAATGCAGATTCTACAGACTCTATCTCATTCATATCAAAAACAGAAATCGCAAAACAAATTTCTTACATTCAATCTCATACAGAATCATAAATCAAAACACAAGGTAATCGTTTTATTTTTAAAACCCAACTTATTCAAAAATAAATCTTTCTAAAAACAAAAGCTTCCAAACATTTAAAACAAGTTCAAAAACTAAAATCATCAAAACTAATCAGGCATTCATTGTCTGAATCACGGGCCCAGACCAGACATTGTACGATTACAAACCATGTTGATAGAGGTTAAGAGGTCATGTCATTTCAGATGAATGAACCATATACAAGCTCCACGGTAGGTCAAAATCATGAAAATAAATCAAACATATTATAAGCACCGTGGCGGAAACAGATCATATCATATCGTAAACGAAATCAAATATATCAAAATTAGAAAGTAGTTTTATTGAAAGTAATTTCTTCAAAAATTCTTTTCTTTTTTCTTAGAATACCATAAAATAAAAACTTTCATAAGATAACATAAATATATTTTGCTAAAAATGAAATCAATCAATCCAATGTTATCATAAATATCTATCAGACGTCCAGGGACCAATTGGATGAATATATTAGGCGGCCAAGAACCAAGTCAATTGGACGAAAATAGCAGGCGTCCAATGCCTGGGTCACGAGCAAAGACCAGATATTGTTTGAAACATGACCATATCGACAAAGGTGTAACGGGTCGGTCCACTGCAGCTGGAAAAGACCCTATACAAGAACCATGATGGTTTCGAAAACATAAAACAAATAAAATGTAGTACGCACATCGTTGTGGAAACATATCATTTCGTATCAAAAGTGAAACCAAATACATTTCGTTTAAAAGGAAAATCCTTCGAAAATAAACTTCTCAAAATACTTCCTGAAAATAATAAACTAGAACATTCATCCACATATTATGCACATCACACGTCACATACCAAATGCATCATCCACTGGAAAATAACACACAAATTACAAAACGATAACATTTTCTTGTTCAAGAGACAATCATACTAACATATCTACACACAAATGTATATATATATATATATTTATATATCAGCCAACCATTGAAAAATAACTTGCACATCGAGGGATATCCCTCAAAATATTTATATAGACATATCTATACGTATTACACATACAAACACATATATATTTATAAATATGCATATCTATTAAAGAAATATCAGACATTACATCAAGTACTTATCGCGCGGATTACTTACCTGGCTACGCGAATACTCTTGATCCTAGTCAAATCCATCACAACAAACTGGGGAAAACAATTAGAATTGCGTTACGCGGAATTCTCGACTAATTATAACAAACTTTCAGGTCATTTTGCATGTATTTTTCGTTTAACCTTTAAACGACTTATAAATAATCAGTATTATTTATAATAGTTACCCTAGTGCTCTACGAGTATATTTCATTAGTGAGACTCTCTAGATTCAGGCATATTCGTCACAAAATCCAATTTCGTGTCCAAAATTTACCCACCCGTAAATTATGATGACCACGGATAAACTTGCTGAATCATACAGGTCGAGGTCATGGCAAATGTATAATTTCTCCGTCACAAGTATCCAAATATATCCCAGAGATATAGATGTAAACGTCAAATCTCTAAACGGACTATCCTGTCGACGTCTCTATTAGCAATCTAAAAAAGAATACTTAGAATTGACTTCCAAAGTGTACCACGGGCCCATGGTTTTTATCTGATTGCTAATCATATATGGACTACCTATGGTCTGTACACAGAACCGACAGATCCTATCTCGACACACACAGGACACCCTGAGGATCTATCCACACCCAACGAACATGAGAAGGTCTGATCTAAATAGATCGGTGACGTGACTGCCATCTAATTGTGGAAGATGTCTCATGTGCCCACAGTGGTATCTCAAGTCGAAGAATCACAAATGCTACTCAACCCGAGAAGATTCTTATTGACGTAGGTGTACCATCCATTAAGAATCTTCGGTGAGTCATTCAATGTTTATTCGCTATAAATACCTACACGTCTATACGAGTCTCCAAGACTCATGGTTCATTGAGAAACCATTGGAATCATATATTCCACTATACAACATGTACCGGTCTCAATGGGTTTACTTTATTGACCAAGTAGTGTAAACCTTGACCAAGAACTGTCTAAGAATGACAACGTCATGATACAACTCAATGTCAGTTGCGACGCTTTTACAACAGTATCATGACTAATCATCATAAGGTCAATTATATCCTTACCATATAAGAAGATATATTATATTATAGAAACTGCTAATTTTATTCATAATAAAATGTTTTACATAATTATTTTCAAAGAAGTACAACCGGGAATTGGCGCTCTGAGCACCAACCCCAACAAAATCTCCCACTTGCTCTAGTGTCAATATCGATTTTATCTTACTCATAGACTTCGCATGTTTATCAAACAAATTCGGAGGTATGGCCTTCGTAAGCAGGTCTGCTACATTATCTTCACTCGGTACCATGTACACGACAATATCCCTTCGCGACACAATCTCTCGAATGATGTAGTACTTCCGTTCCACATGCTTCGACTTTTGATGCGCCCTTGGTTCCTTTGCTTGCGCAATGGCTCCAGTATTATCACAATGTAATGGAATCACATTCTCGATACTTGGGACAACTCCCAATCCTGTGATAAAGTTCCTAATCCAAACAGCTTCTTTTGCAGCTTTAGAAGCTGCAATGTATTTCACCTCTGTGGTGGAATCTGTTGTTGACCTCTGTTTGGAACTCTTCCAGCAAACTGCACATTCGTTAAGGGTAAAGACGAATCCAGATGTAGACTTTCTATCATTGGGATTTGATTGGAAGTCGGAATCCGTATACCCATTAACTTGCAGTTCACTTCCTCCATAAATTATCAACTTATCCTTAGTACCTTTAATATACTTCATGATATGTTTAATGGCCATCCAATGGTCATTGCCTGGATTGGACTGATATCTACTAGTTACGCTAACAGCGAAACTGATATCAGGCCTAGTACATAACATGCATACATTATGCTACCCAAACACGAAGCATAAGGTTGGTTAGACATTCTAACATTCTCATCTTCTGTTTGTGGACTCATCTTCATCGAAAGATGAATCCCATGTCTGAACGGTATATTTATTGTCTTACAATTACCAAAATTGTACTGTTCCAAGATCTTATCTATGTACATTGATTGGGATAACCCAATCACCATCCTCTCTCTATCTTTATAGAGTCTTATGCCTAAAACATAGGAAGCTTCTCCCATGTCATTCATGGAGAAATTCTTACAGAGGTACGCTTTGACGCTTTGTAACATTCCTAAATCATTCCCAATGATTAGGATGTCGTCAACATAGAGGACTAAAAATACGACCATGCTTCCACTGGCCTTCTGATACACACAGTACTCTTCCGAATTCTTGAGAAAACCAGACGATTTAATAATCTCATGGAATTGAAGATTCCAGCTTCGTGAAGCTTGTTTAAGTCCATAAATGGACTTCTTAAGCTTGCATACCATACCTGAGTTTTCGCTGGACATAAAACCTTCTGGCTGTTCCATATAGATTTCTTCATCAAGAAATCCATTTAGAAAAGCCGTTTTGACATCCATTTTCCAAATCCCGTAGTCATGATATGTATTTATAGAAAGAAAAATCCTAATAGACTTAAGCATGGCTACTGGTGAAAAAGTTTCATCGTAGTCGATGTCAGGTCGCTGTGTGTAACCTTTTACTACGAGTCGGGCTTTGTAAGTTTCAACCTTACCGTCAGGCCCACGCTTCCTTTTGTAAACCCATTTACAACCGATAGGAACAATTCCTTCGGGAAGCGGAACCAAGTCCCAAATTTGATTCTCATGGATTGAGTCTAACTCGGATTTCATGGCACTTTGCCATTTCACGGAGTCGATGTCCAACATCGATTCTCTATAGGTAAAAGGATCAGTCTCTTCAACTAAAAGAACATCTAGACTCTTTCCTTGTATCAAATACAAGCGTTCAGGAGGTCTAGATACCCTTTGTGACCTATGGAGTGTGTGCGTTGAAGGTCATTCATCTACTTCAACTTCAGGTTCCTCTTTTGGTTCGTTGTTTTCAGGTTGGACTTCATCAAGTTCAGTCTGTCTATGATTACCACCTTCTGACAAAAATTATACTTCTATAAATCTTGCGAAGCGAGCTACGAACATATTTTGATGCTCGGTATCATAGAATATATATCCCATCGTATTCGAAGGATATCCGACAAACCTAAACTTTTGCCCTCGAGGCGAAAGCTTATCTTACTGAATCATCCTGACATAGGCAGGACAACCCCAAACCTTAATATAACTAAGATTTGGTCTCCTACCGGTCCATGTCTCATACGGAGTCGTAGGAACAACTTTTGAAGGAATCTTCTTCAATAGATGTGCAACTGTTAAAAGAGAGTAGCCCCATAAGTAATATGGAAAATCTATAAAACTCAACATCGATCGGAACATATCCAATAAAGTTCGATTTCTCATCTCAAACACTTCATTGTGATGTGGAGTACCTGGAGGAGTATATTGAGCGAGAATCACATTCTCCATCATATAATCCATGAACTCACTGCTCATATATTCGCCACCTCGATCGGATCAAAGGCATTTAATATATTGATCAGTCTGTTTTTCTACTTCATTTCGAACTCTTTGAAATTTTCAAAGGTTTTCGATTTATGTCGCATCAAATAGACATAACCGTACCGTGACAGATCATCGGTAAAGGTAACGAAGTACGAATAACCACTGTGAGCAGTCTGACTTAGTGGACTATATACATCAGAATGTATGAGTTCCAGTAAGTTAGTGGCTCGGTGTCCAACACCGAAAAATTAGGCTTTAGTCATATTACCCTAAATACATGATTCACAAGTTGGATAGTGTTCAATGGTGATATCTGGTATCAAACCATTCCTAACAATTTGGGAAAGGCAATTAACGCCTATATGATCTAGCCGCATATGCCAAAGTTCAGTATTATTAACAACAGGTAAACTACGTTTATTAACTCCAGTATTTGAAATATCTTTAGAAGTTTGCAATGTGTAATGACCATGCTGGTTTGGACAACAAAGGATCTGAATATTACGTTTATCAATCAGCAGCTATGGGTTCGAATCTACGAGAAATTCTAGAGAATATTTGCTACCCTGAAATTTTCTTGTCTTTCCTGACCAATAAGGAGAAAAAAAATTGGATCAAAAGAAAATGCCATTTTGTAAATACAAAGAACAGTTCTTAATATTAATACGATAACCTTCTGTATCCAATAGAAAAAGAGATATAATATTAGCTACACATCCTGGTACAAAGTAGCAGTCATATAACAAAAGTGTCTCATTCGACAAAGGGATCTCACATACTCCCACTGTAACTGCAACCAGAGAGTCTCCGCTCCCAAATCGCAACTGCATCTCTCCAGGCTTCAGTTTCTTACTTTCCTTCAGCACCTGCAACAAATTGCAAATGTAAACAGGACAAGCAGAATCTAAAATCCAGCTGGCTGTAACGGCTTCACAATCCAAAGAGATATCAATAATTGGGAAAATAAATGTACATGATGTAGATGCTCTCTCTCTCCTTATCTGGGCGATGTAGTCAGGACAGTTCCTTTTCCAGTGCCTGAATTTGCTGCAGTGATGGAATTTATCATAGGAAGCCCTATTGGGCTTTGCTATCTTTCCCTACGGTTGAGAAACGAAACCCTTCTTCTTCACTTTCGTCTTCTTTCCCTTTGACCAGGTCTAGGAAGAAGTGGAAAGTGAAGTAGGTTTCGAAGGGCGAGTCGATACTCATTCCTTAGGTCATCTTCCGCCGTGATCAGCATCCTATGCATCTCATGGTAGGTACAGATAATCCCATTCATGTTGAAGTACATCACAAATTGGCGATATGAAGCTGGGAGCGAACCAAGAATGACACTCCTACCGAGAATGTCATTCAGAGAGAGATTATGTTGCCTCAGTTGATCGATCAAATCGATCATGTGAAGAACATGCGAGCTCATATCTTGCCCCTCATCCAGTCGCGCATAGAACAGTTCCATCGCAACTTTGTGAACAACGATTTGTTCTTGGTTCATAAACGATTCTCTTAATCACATCATCATATTATACGCATCTAACATGCCATAGTATTGTTTCTTGAGTCCCCGTGTCAGCGAACTTAAGATGTATGATTTAACTTTTAAATCATCATATTTCCAAGCTTGGAAAACTTGGAGTTCCTGCGGTGTTGCATCCTCAGCCACAGCAAGGGGCAGCGGACCCTCAAGAACATATCCCAACTTCTCAGAATCAATGACAATCCTCAAATCCAAGTCCCAATCACTGAAGTTCTCAGCGCCTTTGAGTTTTTTCATTTCCAGTATACGTGCAAACTGATTAGAAGATGGTGCCGCCATCGCAAATCTATCATATAGATCACGAAAAATGGTTAGTAGAAATAAAATAGTTTTCATATAATATCAAAAGCATTAACTAGATCTTGGATTTTTAATCTAAAAATGCATCTCCCACTAAATCATGCAAAACTATAATCCCCAAATAGAATACAAAGATTTAATAATTAAATTAAATATAAATAGTGAAAGGTGGATCCCATGAATATATTTTAGCTCACAGCAGAGGCACGGTCTCGCCTACGTATATTCATCAGGTAGACAACTCATTGTCAATCACTCAATAGTGACTTCTGGGTTTTCGGTCCTGATCATTTCTCGTTGTGACAGCTTGGGCACGTTCACAAGGAGACGTACCAAGGTTAAACTCGTCAGTGATAAACTCAAGCTACTTGCGTAACCCTGACATCTTGGGCACGTTCAGGATTCCGCTTTCGCTTGAATTTATCTAGTATTTAATATACATCCGGCATAAATAAATTTCTATCGGCTACACCCTCACAGCAGAGGCACGGTCTCGGATGTAGTCACAGAAAAATATTCATAAACCGTATTGACAAGACGGACCATGTAATATGTATCAAATACATAATTCACATAAAATCTTATTAATTAGGGATTTTCCACAAAAGATGTTTTTTACTTTTTTTAATCAAATTAAATAAATACATGCATGTAACAAGAAAAGATTAAATTAAACATTGAATTTAAAAGACATAATCATATTAGGGTGGCCAGAATCAGACTCGCTCTGATACCATTTTGAAGGGGTTTTGTAGCGAAAATCCGGTAACGCAGCGAATTAGTGGAAAATCAAAATTTTTCCGATTTCAAAATTTTTCTTGAATCAATCAAATAAACTTATTTATTTAATTATCCGATTATCAAATTCTGAAAAATGACACAACAGATCAAAGTTCTTAGTAATTACCGAATTGCCTCATAACTTTACAAATTGATCATTTTAATCCAAAATTGTCAAAAATAATTTTGGATGATTCTAAATAATTTATAAAATGATTAACAACAAGTCCAACTCATCAAAATCAGATTGCAACCAAATCCCCAATTTTTTGCTAATTGCCGTGAGCACCTCCATTTTTCGGTTATTTGTAATTTAGTCCTTTTGTGTTCTAAACATGCCAAGATCAAAATCAACCCAAAAATTTACATGCATCATAGACACTCCATAATAAATCACATATATGAAAAGCCCCAAATTTGGAAAGGTTTAAGAACCCTAATTTTACAATTTCACCAAATTCACCAATTTTACCAAATCTTTAAAATCCAACACTTTAATTCATTATTTGCAACACCAAACAAGTCTCACCACTTTGAAATAACTCAAGAATAATTCTAGGTCACCAAGAAGTGGCTCAACAACTCTAGAATGGTAACTTGATTATCAAATAATCAAAAGAGAGCCATTGAAACCATTTCAAGCTCACTTACATGCATACATCTTTCATTCAAGTTCACAACCAATTAAACACAAACTATAAGTGTATAGACAACATCAAAGCAACACATATTGAACCTAAGCATGTTAGAAATATTTTCTATGTTGAAGATTTTAAAGAAAAACTTACAAAACCAATGATTTTCCAAGCTTTCTTCTTTAGTCTTCAAGCCTTTTTCTCGCAACCCTTTTGTGTTTATTTTTGTAACTTATGAACTCTTTAACCTAATAAAAATGAAACAAAACAATATATACTCTCCCAAAAATGCCTTAGCCGAAATTTAGGATGTATATACAAATATCTAGATATTTTTTATTTCATTTAATTTTGCTTTATCAACTTGCAACTTGATCATTACACTTTAATGAATATTCAACAACTCAACAAAAGCAACTCAAGGCATTTCCAAAAAAATATCACAATTTTAAGATATTTATATTTTAATTAATTTAATCATTTAACAATTAAATAATTAAATAATTATTTAAATATAAATATATTAAATATATGTATTATATTTACATTGAATATTCAAATACATATATATTTATGATATTAGTCAAATATCATAATTTAATATTTAATTAATGTGTATTTAACAAAATATATCATTAAGTATAAATACACAATAATTAGGAAATGACTATTAGGTCCATTCGCATGTATTTTTCGTTTAACCTTTCAACGACTTATAAATAATCAGTATTATTTATAATAGTTGCCCTAGTGCTCTGCAAGTATATTTCATTAGTGAGACTCTCTAGATTCAGGCATATCCGTCACGAAATCTAATTTTGTGTCCATAATTTACCCACCCGTAAATTATGAATGTTGGGTTTTCTAGGTCAAATCAAGATCAATTAAGCAAGAAATCATGTGAATACAACAAAGTAAGAATGCGGAAAATACTCACTTTGATCGGATTTTGGATGAGTTGAACCGAAAAAGTTTCCTCCTTGATGAATTCGGCCAAGCCCTTTGTGTTGATCTTCAAGCTCCAAGCTTTGAGTGTTGATTTCAAGTTTGTTGAATGAGTTCCAAACTCATGGGAGTAGTTTCCCTATCACCTTTGAATGACTCCTTGTGTGTGCTAGCACTTGTGATTTTTGAATCAAAAATCAAAGGAGATGAACCCTAGGTTCACGCCCAAAATGGAGAGAAAAAGAGAAGGCCATTCGGCCATAGAGAAGAAAAGAGAGAGAATGAATATTGTGTTGTGTAATCCAATTACCAAATTGAAAGTCATATACCAAATAATAATAAAATGGTAAAATGTCTTTCAATCCATCACACTTGTGTGTTTTACAAACAATCACCTACCAACAACTTCCATCAACTTAAAGTGACAAAGTTGACTAGTGATGTGACTTGAGGGCTCCACTTGATTCAAAATCCGAGTTGGCCCGCAACACATCCCGGGCTCGGGTTCGCTAATTCCGAATTAATGAATTTTCCGTTGCGACGTAATTAAATTCAATTTAATTAACTAATTATGCCTAGCAAAATTACTATTCACGTCGCTAGCGAATTAATTCTAAATTAACTCGTTCGTCTGAATTAAAATCTAATTTTAATTCAGCGTCGAAATCTAATTTCTTCTATTATATCGAATATATTATTTTATCGATTAATTCCAAATTAATCGTTCTCTCTCTGTTAATAGTATTTTATCCCAAATAAAATTTCTCCGTAATTTCTCCTAGATTAATTTTCTCTCTCATCTAATTAATCCCATATTAATTATGTTCGAGTCATATGTCATCGGTGAATCTTCGGGAAGCGACCCATGAGATCCCTGGATATGTTGGCAGTAAATCCGGTCATCGGAATATCCGAATACGTGCGTACCTGGTACCACGTTCTTATCGATTTACAAGACATGATTCGCTTCTAGCAAAGCACCGTGCCTACCCAATTCTCTAGAAATATTCTTTTAAGGAATATGTAATCCGTGTCAGGCGTATTAAACGAAGTATTGCGTATTACGATCCAGTATCAAATGTCACATGCTAGGCCTGGGGCTGGAATTGTGTCTGCCCCGTATGAAGCATATATCAGATCTCTGGTAACTAGTCTCTATAATCAGATAAGCATGACCTAGTCATATTATCCCGATAACTGCAGTACATAAGAGTACTAGTTCCGTATCCTACGTGATCATCATCTCCATATGACTGAAGTGATACTTCCACTTGACATCACACCCAATACACTATGATTCTCAATATACCCAGAAGAGGCGTACACGGAACCTGTTAAAACCCCGGACGACCAAAACCAAAGTATATTGATTGTCGCAAGTATTAGCGATGCAAGTCTCAGGTTAAGACCAAATACACCTACCCTGATTCGGACTTCCATAGACACATAGTCATACTACCAATGGAATTCCGATGGGTCTATCCAGAGCGAATCTGTTTCCATACCATCGGTAAACACAACCTCCTATCACACTTGCATAAGTATCCAATACTTAAATATATGAGAACTATGCAATTATGCTCCCACAACGCGCACAAGTGCAATACTAGTATATTCCGTATTATCGATGTCCAATCTCGATAATACTACGACTAGGGATGTTTTAATGATTATACCTTAGTGGATTAATATTGTCTTATATCTTATTAATCCAGAACTAATCATATGGACTCTTATCATTTATATATCCTGGTAATCCAATTACAAATGATAAAAGAGCGATTTCCTTTGTCACATAGTTAATTTGTACAACAACACCATGTTCTGTATAAATAATGATGCTATGGGTCATAATTGTCCAACAATCTCCCACTTGGCCTATAGCCAATCACTCAAGTGTCTTACACCTGAACTATGTACGGGTCGCTCAAATTTCTATTGAGAAAAAGCTTTCATCAGCGGATTTGTAATGTTATCATCTGATGCGATTTATTCGATCATCATATCGCCACGATGTATGATCCGACGAATCAGATGAAATAATTGAAGTATATATTTGGATTGTTGATGAGACTATTAATTCTTTAGCCTGTGTTGTACCCTAGCTCAACCGCTAATAGAACTACACCTAATCCAATTAGGATTGTATAGACCTAAAGGGCTTCTTTTGCTGCCTTAGTTGCAGTAATATTTTGCTTTGTTGTTTATTCGGAAACAGTATCTTGCTTGGAAGATTTCCAGCTCACTGTTCCGTTATTCAAACTATATAGTACCCTTATTATAACTTACAGTCGTTATTGTCAGTTTGTAAACTTACAGCAGTGAACCCATACACTTTACGTTCTCCTTCTCCATAGCTTAAGAAAGCATCCTTAATTCATCTAAGATACTTAAGGATGTTCTTAACATCAATCCAGTGACTATCACTAGGATTGGCCTGAATTGTGACTCCATATGCTCAAAGCATATGAGACACCAGGTCGCGTACAAATCTTTTAATGTACGAGTTCTCGGAGAGTGCCAACAACATTTAGATCTATCCCAGTAGATCCTTATTCCTAGAATAAAGGTTGTCTCTCCCAAGTATTCTACGGAGAATTTTCATGAAAGCCAAGCTTTCACCGATTGTAATATGGGAATGTCATTTCCAAGAAATGACATATCATCATTATATAGGACAATCATTGTCTGTGCGCTCCCACTAACCTCCTTATATACACAAGAATCATTTTCGTTTTGAATTAAATCATATACCATCATGATTACATCAAAACGTTGATTCCAAGAACGTAATGCTTGCTTCAATCCATAAATAGATCGAATTAACTTGCAAACCTTGTTTGCTTGTTTTGGTACGACAAAACCGTCAGGATGTTGTAAACATCCTCCAAAAGGTTTCCGTTTAAGGAAAGCGGTTTTGACGTTCAGCTGTCATATTTCATAAATGAAACATGCAGCATTAGCAAGCATTATTCAAATGGATTTAACCATGGCAATGGATAAAAGGTTTCGTCGTAATCGACAAAATATTGATAACAATACTTTTTCGCTACAAGCCTAGCTTTGTACGTTGGTATGTTGCCATCCAAGTATGTCTTCCTTGAAGACTCATTTAGTACTAACAAGCACATTGCCTTCAAGTACATCAACCAGTGTCCAAACTTGGTTGTATATATGGAATCCATTTCGGACTTCATGGTACTTTGCCATAATAGGGAGTCGATACCTTGTATCACTTCCTCATACGTGGCCGGTTTGTGTTCCTCAATAAGATTGACATCTTTACGAGGTGAGATCAGAAACTCATACCTCTCAGGTTGTTTTCTGACTCTCTCCGACTTACGCGGTTCTTGTGTATTCGAAGATTATGGTACAGTTTCATCTCTGATGAACTGTTTGTGTTCCGTTAAAGAATCGGTGCCTGGAACAGTATTACTCCGATTTTCATCGAGTTTTACTTTCCTCCCACTTATCACTGCATATAGGTATTCCTCTTAGGAAAACTGTATGGCGAGCAACAATTACATTGTTCTCTTGTGAGTTGTATAAGTACTATACTTTGGTTACCCTAGGATAACCCACAAATTAGGCACTTATCCGATTTGGGTTCTAGTTTGGTATCATCCAAACATATGCCTAGCATTCCCAAATCTTCAAGAATGAGAAACCTAGTTTCTTTCCTATCTAATATGAAGTCTGTCTAACAGATTTTCATGGAACCTTATTTAAAATAATTATTGCACTGTTTAATGCGTATCCCCAGAAGGAAAATGGTAGCTCAGAGCGACTCATAATTAACCTTACTATGTCCAACAAGGTTCGGTTTCTTTGTTCGGACACACCATCAAATTGAGGTTTTCCGAGAGGAGTCCTTTATGAAAGAATACTATACTTCTTTAAATAATCGAGAAACTTATTGCTTAAGTATTTTCCACCACGGTATAACCATGACGGTTTAATACTTTAGCCGGTCTGTCTGTCTACTTTGTGTCGAAACTCTAGAAGTTTATGACTTGTGTTTCATAAGATACACATAACCATAACGTGATGCCACATCCGTAAAGGTTACGAAGTATTCATATCCACCTCTAGCCCTAGCTAGATATGGGCCCACTTACGTCACTATGAACAAGGGCTAACAGATCGGTGGCACTTGTACTTTTACCAAGTAAAAGGTGTTTTAGGCACTTTGCCTAATTAAACAAGATTCGTAGACATTATTTGAATTAGAATCAAATCCGTCCTAGTATCCACTCTTCAAAAGTGTAGATATACGAGTCTTATTTATGTGTCCCAGACAACAATGCCACAAATAAGTCTCATCTGATTAAATCAGTTTGAGCTATTTGTTTGTCATGTTATATGTTTGAGATTCATTTATATTTAAAATATAAATATTGTTATTCACATCTAATGTGCTTATCTCAATATCATCTTTATAAAATAAAACACTTAGTGTTCTAGAATATATGAAGGTATACCCGCAACGGGTTAAACTTAGATATAAAGATAATGTTTCTAGTCAAACTAGGTACATTATAACAGTTTCCTAATTTAAGTACATGCCCAAAGGGTAGTTCCTAAACTTAGGTTTCTACGATTAAAACAGTGACTCTCGTCCCATTTTCGACTCGCAGGTCGATCTCAATGGAAGTCAATCTCCTGCTTATCAGCAGATTCTGCAAATCAGTACATATTTATGTACCACGTTTAATATCAAAAATCCAATTTTGAAACTAATAGTGAACACGTTTATGACAAACATACTTGAACCCGGAGCTTTGCCCTGTCTTCACTTCCTTCTTGTCTGCCTTGTCCATACAGCAGTCACGCTTACAGTGACTCCGTTTGCCACAGTTTAGGAAGACATCTTGGGATATGTCCTTTGTCTTCCTAGAAAATTGTGATGATTTTGCCTTTCCCCTTTTAGAAGCTCTGGCTCTGCCTCCTTGAGCATAGCCGTCAACTCTCCAAGAGTTTTCTCTTGTTTCATAATGAACCTGCCCCAGCTATCGGGTAGAGACTATAAGATCAAATCTTTGGTAGTCTCGGCCATGTAGGTAATGCCCAGGTAACCTAGCTGATCGATGTCAGCAATCATCTGCGACACCTTGTGCTCGACAGATGTACCCTCTGACATACAAAAGTGAAAGAGTTTCTTTTGCAATTTGTACTTCTAAGATCTAAGATTAGATCTATGAAGATCTTTAATTTCAACATCTTGGTATAAAGATATAATCCTTAGTAATGACGACAAAATTAAAGTGTCATCACATTAAGCATAAAGGATTGAACACTAAAGTTATCATCACCATAAGTCTTCCAAAACTCATGCTCCACTATTTGCTCAATTCCAGGCTCAGGCCCGAGATATTTCTCTATCAAATAGAATAACTTCTCAGTTCCCTAAGACTATCCTGAGGTTTTATTCCCAATCTGAAAATTGGAGCCGTTTAAAGACATTTTCACCCATGATTATGTTCTAAACGCTAAAGTTTCAGTTATCTTGATTCCAATAGTCCAACTATCCAATCAACGATTTCAGGTGCTATTAAATATAATGATTACTATAGTCTAACTATATATAATCAACTATAATTTGATTGGTTAAATTCAAATATATTGATTACTATAATCCAATTATATAATCAACTATAAATTGAAGTAGTTTGAATACAGTCCAACAGTTTAATTAAAACAACAATTGAATATTAGTCCAACTAATATATTTATAAATTAATGATGAAAAATGAAATGAGCGCGTATTGGCAAGTATCTAAATGAAATTACAAATTTAATACTTGCCTCCCACTATTTTTCGGCGAGCCTCTAACCCTCTGTTGAGTACTCGGGAAACCTAGTTTCTTAGTGGGCTATGATCCCGTTAAATAACACACAACCTTGAATTTGGCCAACAAGCTGTATGATATTTAACTAGGTAGATCTCTAAGATCAATTGGATCTCATCCAATTCCTAGATCCAATAGGTGGACATCCAAGTCTGAAATATATATCTAATATATGCCAATATATCTGATATATTCCCTAACCTTTTTCCTCTGAATCAACTAAGCCTTGGCTTTGGCACAACAAGCTTAATGATTCCAGTTAAGCGGGACCTATTGACTTTGGAAACCTTCGTAATCGATGTCGATGGACAAGAAGTGATCTTGACTTTGGCCAACAAATCACAACTTAGACAAGACATATGATATGGAACAAAGCCTTCATGATTCAAACACATCCGCGATGGACAAAGGTCTTGACTTTGGCCAACAATCCAGTGCCAATCTTGGATCTTGAGAGAGAATCACTCAATGGAAGGAAAACGTTTAATATTTGTTGAGGATTTTTCGCGTAATTGGCAACCAATTAGTTATCTTTGATTAGGTCTCATCATACACCCTTAAACATGCATTCTAAAAGCATAATAAGGCACGATAAGTAAACTAACAATGATATGCGGATGGATATTTAAAACATTTTTTTCCTAGAACAAATCTCTCAATTTCCTCTCTCCCGCTAGCACTATTCATATTTCTACCCAATTGCATAACACTTCTAAAGAAACCTCATTAACATTGAGGGGAATAGGTGAGAAGAGTAATACAAAAATCAAGAGGTAATATGCTGGACGCGCAGGTCCAATTTAACAAATTCTAAATTTATTACAACAATTTCCAAAATTGCCCTCACCCATCTAATATCCATCTGATATACATTATTCATACATCACATCCATGTATTCACACAAAGCATGTTATCAATCAATCTAATCCAATTAATTAATCTTTGATTAACGACCATCCAATGTTCAAACAACGATTTGATTTGCGCGAGTCAAACTCGTTTTAAGAATAAGTACTCAAAGTACGAATTCTTGAATTATATCGAACTACAATTTAAATCTAATTTAATTTGTATTCAATACTAATTCTATATTTAATTCCAAATTAAATATTTACACTTTAATTGTGCCTTTACGACTTAGATTCCAAATCTAATCTAAATGGGTTTTAAAGCCCAATTAACATCCAATGTCAATTTAATTAAAGTCCAATGAGCTTTCAATTAATTTATAAGGCATGGACTTTGGCAACCAAAGCCCAATAAGGAATCACCCTTTGCCAAAAATCAATTTAGGCCCAATTAAATTATTTAAAGGCCCAATTATCATATTTGGACTTTATGGAAATGGTTTTAGGCCCAATTGGATCCAACCAATTATCCTAAACCAAACTTGGCCCAACCAAGCCCATTAAGCCTAATTAATTAAATTCCAATTTTCCAAATATCACAATTTAATTAACTAAAGTGTATGTGCCATAATTAATTAGTTAAATCAATATTTCCAAAACACCAATTACACTAATTAATCATGCTTTAATTAATCAACTTATGTCCAACACAAATTGAAGCAAAATAAATTCCAACATGTTTCCAAGGCTCTCGGCAATTAGGGACTTTTTATATCAATTTTGATTTCAATCCAATTAAATCACAAACTAATATATCCCATGCATTTTAAACATATTCAATTGTCTAAAATTCAAAAATCACCAAGAGCTAGGGTACTCATCACATTCGGCCAAGCTAATGCATTTGGGGAAAATTAATCCAATTAAATTTTCTTCAAATTGATTATACATAACTCTAAGTTATCAATATATAAGCATATTCAAACAAACAATTTGATCAAAACATGCTCAAATCAAAAATACCCAAATCAAGAATAAGAACCCTAAAATAATTTCATGTTCAATTATGGCTCTGATACCATTGTTGGGTTTTCTAGGTCAAACCAAGATCAATTAAGCAAGAAATCATGTGAATACAAAAAAGTAAGAATGCGAAAAATACTCAATTTGATCGGATTTTGGATGCGTTGAACACAAAAATTTTCCTCCTTGATGAATTCGGCCAAGCCCTTTGTGTTGATTCCAAGCTTGTTGAATGAGTTCCAAACTCATGGGAGTAGTTTCCCTATCACCTTTGAATGACTCCTTGTGTGTGCTAACACTTGTGATTTTTGAATCAAAAATCAAAGGAGATGAACCCTAGGTTCACGCCCAAAATGGAGAGAAAAAGAGAAGGCCATTCGGCCATGGAGAAGAAAAGAGAGAGAATGAATATTGTGTTGTGTACTCCAATTACAAATTGAAAGTCATATACCAAATAATAATAAAATCGTAAAATGTCTTTCAATCCATCACACTTGTGTGTTTTACACACAATCACCTACCAATAACTTCCATCAACTTAAAGTGACAAAGTTGACTAGTTATGTGACTTGTGGCCCCACTTGATTCAAAATCCGAGAGGGCGCGCAATACATCCTCGGCTCGGGTTCTCTAATTCCGAATTAACGAATTTTCCATTAATAGTATTTTATCCCAGATAAAATTTCTCCGTAATTAATCCTAGATTAATTTTCTATCTCATCTAATTAATCACAGATTAATTATGTTCGAGTCATACGTCATCGGTGAATCTTTGGGAAGCAACCCATGAGATCCTTGGATATGTTGGCAGTAAATCCGATCATCGGAATATTCGAATACCTGCGTACCCGGTACCCACGTTCTTATCGATATAAAAGACATGGTTGGCTTCTAGCAAAGCATCGTGCCTACCCAATTCTCCAGAAATATTCTTTTAAGAATATGTAATATGTGTCAGGCATAGTATACAAAGTATTTTGTATTATGATCCAGTATCGAATGTCACATGATAGGCCTGGGGCTGGAATTGTGTCTGCCTCGTATGATGCATATATAGGACATGAACTGTAATTGAAAAGTTTGTAATATTCAGTGCTCTAGTTAAATTGGAGGAAGCATCTCAAAAAGCAATGGAGTGAAAAAAAAATCTAAGATCCGAGTTATTAAGTCTGTAAGGGTGTTTTAAGACCTAGTACCCTAAAACCAACTGGTTTGGGAGTCACTAGCCCAAAGCTCGCTACATGGATCAAAGATGCTACAAATATATATATATATATATATATATATCTGAAGTCTGAGTAATTAAGTCTGTAGGGGTGTCTTAACACCTGGTGCCCTAAAGCCAACTGATTTGGGAGCCACCGACCTAACACTCGTTACATAGATGGAAGATATTGTATATAAATAAAAAAATAGAGAAAAATCAAGAAAAAAATCAGAAAAAATTAGAAAAATTATTCCATTGCTGAAACAAAAGGTGTGAAATTTGATAGAACTTTAGGACAAAAATATTACTCTCTTATCAACTGCACTTATGACTATTGTGGGAAAAAATGAGTTGTTTAATATTTTGTTGGTTGTGTATATGAAGAATGGTAAAAATAATCGGAGAATTTACTTATTCGGTAATTTAGAATGAAACAAAACAACTAGTAACTTGGAGTAGAAGTTTCACCTGATTAGTCATTAGCATCTTTATTCTCTTTTCGCATGTTTTTTTGCTTTTGTGTGCATTAGTCACTACCATTTTACTTTTGTAAAATGTTTGTGGGTATCGTTGCTGTAAGCCCTCACGATCTAGAAGACTCGAAGATCTACAACTTTGAAAGACAAAATAATTTCGAATTCTGAAGATTGCATGCCCGAAATTGATGAACCATCCAGAAGTGTGTTGTGTGTAATTATTAAAGTCACTTTCAATCATTTTCAAAGCAAAAAATAAATTAATAAATAAATAATAAAAATTATCAAATCATCACCAAACATGATAAGAGATTAGTGGAGCAATTAATAATGGATTTGGTGGAGAAATTAGTGTAGTTATTAATAGTTGATTTGGTGGATGATTTGATGGTGGCAAAATTTTTCCTATAAATACCAAGTCATTTCAATTGTAAAATTCATACTTTCTTCTAAGGAATTCCTTAAGAATACTAAGAAGATTATATCTTGTTTGTTTATTTACAGCTTTCAGTAATTAATTTCCGCTTTTGCACTTTCTTTTCTTTACTTTTCAGTTTTTACTTTCTGCAATTTACTTTTACGCACAATATTTTTCTTTCTTTAATTTTCAGTTTTTTTTTCAGTAATTTACTTTCAGCAATTTACTTTTCAGCAATTTACTTTTCAGCAATTTACTTTTCAGTGATTTACTTTCAGCATTTACTTTTCAGCATTTAATTTTCAGTATTTAATTCCAGAATTTAATTTCAGCATTTACTTTTCAGTATTTAATTTTTAGTAATTTACTTTATGTCTTTTATTTTATTTAAGTTTTTTTTACTACCCGTAAATATGTGTCGTAACTAAGGCAGTTATCTGAGGTTGTGATGAAATCCAATATCACCGGTTTATAAGGGGTTAAATTATAGTTTGGGTAATTTAAAGGTTCACTTATTAAGTCTTAATCTTAATGCGTCTTGTTAATTGTCCACTAATAAGATTGATATGGTAAATCTAAAATAAACTTGACAAAGGAATTTTAGGTTTCAGCCTTAGACTTAATAGCCCACGATCTTCCTTGAGGATAGATAACCTTTTAATAGATTTCCTTACAGGATAGACATATACTTGTCGGGCGGGGGCAGCCATAATTGGAACTTAAACTTAATGAATCCAGATAATTTGGTTGACATAGACATATGGTTCAATTGGGTTAAACTGGGTATTTGCGTCTGACCATCGACAGAGGCTTTTGCATAATTTAGTGTTCCAGGTTAGTAAACTGATTTATTACACAAACATAAAATAACCACTTCATCTTTAAAATGATATTGGAAGAAATCACAACCCTAGATAGTTTTTAATATTGAATTTTCTTAAAACCTACTTTCCAACCATTTGATTTACTTGTTTTTAAATTTAGAATCGTCATCATTTCAAATAAATCAAACAACCTGCTAGATACAAGTAATCATTTGACCTCATAAAATTAATAGATTATATATTAAGTCCTCGTGGGATCGATATTTTTATACTACTTGAACGATACGTGCGCTTGCGTTATACGCGTATGTTTACGCCGGTAAAGTTTTTGGCGCCGTTGCCGGGGACTTATTTATCTTTCACTATTAGTTTTGGGGTTAGATACGTTACTTGTATCTAATTAATTTTTACTTATTGTTTTTGTTTTCTTGTGTTTCACGTTCTCAGAAACTACATGAGACGAACCAGAAGCTTTGAACTTCGACCGCTTGACCTAGAAATTGAAAGAACCATCAGACAGTTGAGAAGGGAAAGGCGAGAAGGCCAAGAAGCTTTAGTCAACATGGAACCTGCACCTTTGAACGTTGCACCACCAATTCCAATTCGAGACAGAACCATTCCGGTGGTTGACAGACTCATTTCTTGCATTGTACTTCCTCTCTTACCAGTAAATGCAGGTGACATCAAAACATGCATTCAGATGATTCAGCAGTCAGTTTAGTTTGGGGGGAATGCAACTGAAGATCCTAATGCCCACATCAGCAACTTCCTGGAAGTTTGCGGCACTTTCAATTACAACCGAGAAGATGAAGAAGCAATGAGATTGCATGTTTTCCCATACTCATTAAAGGACAGAGCTAAAGCTTGGCTACATTCACTACCAGCAGGTTCCTTCACAACTTGGAACACTTAAGCCACCAAATTTCTTACAAAGTACTTTCCACTAGCCAAAGTATGAAAACTGAGGAATGATATCATATCCTTTTATACAACAAGATTCAGAATCCCTCTGCGAAGCTTGGGAAAAGTATAAAGATTTGCTCTGGAAATGTCCTCACCATGAGATTCCAAAATGGCTTCAAGTCCAAACATTCTATAATGGGCTTTCTGGAATAATGAGAACCACAATTGATGCTGCTGCTGGAGGAGCCTTGATGGAAAAATGAGAAGATCAAGCCTGGGACCTAATCGAAGAAATGGCCAACAACAATTCCTTGTGGCCAACAGAAAGGAGCATAATCCAAAGAATTGCAGGAATTTATGAAAGTGGAGCCAATACAGCAGTCAACACCAAGCTAGATCAGATATGCAAATTCATGGAGACTCTTACCACTGGATTCACAAGTTCACCATATGGAGGAGCACCAGAGTCGAACCAACTTAAAGAAACGGTGAATTTTGTCAACAATTTCAACAGATAGAGGAACAATCCATATTCCAACACCTACAACCGAGGGTGGAGGAATCATCCTAATTTATCATGGAGCAATAATTCAGCCCAACAGCAAAACTATCCACCACATGGATTCCAACAACAGAACAAAGGCCAGGAGCACACAAATGAACCAGGAATAATAGAAGTGTTGACCCACTTGAAAAAGATAGAAGCAAAACACGACTCTCAAGCAACAAGATATGATACTATGTTTTAATCTCAAGCAGCAAGATATGATGCTATGTTTTAATCCCAAGCAGCGTTAATTCAAGGTCAATCTGCTTCTATTAAAGCACTGGAGAATCAAATTGGACAACTGGAAAATGCTCAGAGTTACAGACCGCCAAGTACCCTTCCTAACAACACATAGCCAAGTCTAAGAAACATGGAGAATGAACAATGTCATGCCATCATGTTAAAAAGTGGTACTGAAATCAACAAAGATGTTGGAGCCAAAACAGCTGCTGAGGAAGTTCCAAAAGAAACAAAGCAACAGATGGAGGAAAAAGAAGCAAAGGAAAAGAACAAATCATTCCACCTCCATTTTTTCCTCAACGTCTTCAGAAGAAAAAATTGGACAAGCAGTTTTCTCGGTTCCTGAAGATCTTTAAAAAGTTGCATATCAACATTCCATTTGCAGAAGCGTTGGAACAAATGCCCAGCTATGCCAATTTCATTAAAGACATTCTTTCACGAAAGTGGAGATTGGGAGATTACGAGACAGTAGCATTATCAGAAGAATACAACGCTATCATTCAGAGGAAACTTCCCCAAAAGTTGAAAGATCCTGGCAGTTTCATTGTTCCTTGCACCATAGAAGAACATGACTTCGGTAAGGCTCTGTGTGATTTAGGTGCTAGTGTTAACTTGATGCCTTTTTCTATTTTCAGGAATTACAGATTGGAGAAACAATGCCAACTTCAGTCTCACTACAACTTGCTGATAGAATGCTCGTATTTCTGAGAGGTGTAGTTGAAGATGTGCTGGTCAAGGTTGACAAATTCACTTTCCCAGCATATTTTATTGTCCTTGATATGGAGGAAGACGCAGACGTGCCAATCATCCTCGGGAGACCATTCTTGGCTACAGGTCGAACCATTATTGATGTACAAAAAGGAGAATTAACCATGAGGGTACATGACCAAGAAGTAACATTCAATGTTTTCAAGGCCATGAATTTCCCAGATGAAAAGAATGAGGAATGTTTCAGACTTAATGTGATACACAGTACCATTCAGAACTCCAATGCAATGCAAAGTTCTACTGACAAACTTAAAACATGTCAATTGCCTATGGAGCCTAAAGATAAAGCATCTTTTGCACTGAAAGAGCCAATTCTTGCTCTACAAGCAACAGAAGAGAAAAAGTTCCATCAGCTCAATGAATTGGAGGAATTTCACAATCAGCCTTTTGAGGATGCCAAATTGTACAAAGAAAAGGGTAAGAAAAGACATGATGAAAAGTTAGTGCGCATACAACTGGAACCAAGGCAGAAGGTACTGTTAAACAAATCAAGGGTGAAATTCTTCCCATGGAAGCCAAAATCACGGTGGTCAGGTCCATTTGTGATCACCAAAGTTTTACCAGATAGAGCCGTTGAGATACATGATCCTGACTCCAACAAAACTTTCAAGGTTAAAAACAAGCGTGTCAAGCACTACTGGGGAGAATCATTTGAGCGACAAAAAGAAAGTGTTACACTTTCAGATCCAGCTTAACATTCGAGAAGTCAAGTCTGGCTGATGACTTTAAACTCACGCGCGCTAGCAGAGAGGCAACCCATGCAATTTGTGTATATATTTTGATCTGGTGTGTTTTATTTTTATGTGTTTAGTTTTTTGCAGATTAAGTCATTTCAAGATGGAAGAAGCTCTCGCAAATCTTCACAAGCAATTTCATTCTCTCCCTAAAAAATCTCTGATGAAAGTATACAAAGCTCGCTTGGAACGGATAAGATTATTGATGATCAAAGGTATTCCTACTGACATTTGTTGGATTATTGAAGCACGGGTCCAATTGGCAGGTGAGTCTTCTGACTCTTTTATTTCACATCTGCCTGGTTTTGGAAGAAGCACCTATGCAAAGAAACATAGAGCTAAGAAAATTGGTGTTTGTTATAAATGTGCACGCTGGAATTGCAATACTCGTTGTCGTTCTTTAGGAATGGTGTCTGATAATCGCGAAGACAAAATTAAATTCATTAGGGATGCTTGACTAAGGAGTCTTTAGATGATATATCTTCGACTCTTGAGACGCATCTCAGTGGATATGTTCACATAGCCTTTCGCAAATTACATACACAATTTCAAAAAGAAAGACAACTGTTAAGTCTCGGGAATCTGACTCAAAAAGACCCTGTTTGCCAATTTATAAGAAAATTGGATGGGAAGCTTGTCCCCGACGCATAGACGTCAATCAAGCTGTTACTTTTTTTGTGAATATTATATCTCTTTGTCTTTTCCTAATAATTGTAATTTATTTTGTTGTTTTCTTTTATTTTCTCCGACAGGATCCAGACCTTTTTGACTATCACGATATTATTTCGCTACTAATCGTCCTCTAGAAGATACTTGTGCTATTTTTACTCGCAGTTTTCAGGTACTATAAATTCAGCCCGTCATTGCACTTTTGAAGGCATCCAGAGTTGAGAAAGAAATATATAAAAAAAATGGAAGCCACTTCAAGAAGACGAATTGAGAACATCTGTGTGTTTTACGGTAGTAGTGTTGGTACTAAACCACAATACGTAGAAGCAGCACAGGAATTGGGTCGAGTCTTAGCTGCAAGGAATATGCACTTAATATATGGCGAAGGAAATCTTGGACTAATGGGATCGTTTCAAAGGCCGTACAGGAAGGAGGCAATCACATTTTGGGAATCATTCCAAAACCCTTGGCAGAAGCAAATCTTATTGAACCATCAAACGGAGAGGAACTGATCGTGCCAGGTATGTCTGAACGACTAGTGGAAATGATTAACCGTGCTGATCCTTTTATTAGTTTGCCAGGTGGCTTGGGCACATTGGAGGAAATTTTTATAGTACTATCTTGGGGGAACCTGAACATACACCAAAAACCAATTGGACGGCTCAACGTTGATGGATTTTATGATTTTCTTTGTGTGTTTCTTGATGATGCCCGGAGAAATGGATTCGTGTCAAAACCTTTGAAAGAACTCCTCTTTACTGCCAGAACTGCTCCGGATCTAATAGACCAACTCATAACCTATGAACCACGAGTTGACCCTATCCTTTCAAAGATAAATTGGTCCGAGGACGATCGTGGTAAGAGGCGTAGGATTAATCTGGATCTTAACCTTTAATTTCTTGTAGAATTTCAGCTAACCAGATATTCTAAACTCTTCTTCTACTGTTTAAGACATTGGGGACAATGTCTCATTTAGGTTTGGGGGAGGGAATTGGTTGATCAGTACCTCTTTTTTAGTTTGTGTGTTGTTTTTAGTCCAAAATTTTTCGAAAAATACAAAAACAAAATTGAAAATTGAAAATTTTTCAAAAATTACAAAAATATTTTGTGTTTTTGTGTTGACTAAAATGGTGAAATTGGTAAGAGATGGCTGAGTAAGGAGTTTCCACTCCTGAGACGTATCTTAAGCCTATTTTCGAAATTAGTTAATTTTTGTTTATTTCCTTTTAAATTATTTAATTTGTAAATTCTCCAAAAAAATGACTAAAATGGATCTTCATATGTTCAGTTAGCATATATTATCAACATACATAGAAACATACGGACATGAACTGTAATTGAAAAGTTTGTAATATTCACTGCTCTAGTTAAATTGGAGGAAGCATCTCAAAAAGCAATGGAGTAAAAAAAAATCAAATATCCGAGTTATTAAGTCTGTAAGGGTGTTTTAACACCTAGTGCCATAAAACCAACTAGTTTTGGAGTCACTGGCCCAAAGCTCGCTACATGGATCAAAGATGCTACAATATATATATCTGAAGTCTGAGTAGTTAAGTCCGTAGGGGTGTCTTAACACCTGGTGCCCTAAAGCCAACTGGTTTGGGAGCCACCGACCTAACACTCGTTACATAGATGGAAGATATTGTATATAAATAAAAAATAGAGAAAAATCA
This sequence comes from Zanthoxylum bungeanum, assembly GCA_019454045.1. Classification (NCBI taxonomy): domain Eukaryota; kingdom Viridiplantae; phylum Streptophyta; class Magnoliopsida; order Sapindales; family Rutaceae; genus Zanthoxylum; species Zanthoxylum bungeanum. The sequence continues at coordinate 33,564 of SKCR01015061.1, read as the reverse complement.
AAGAAAAAATCAGAAAAATCAGAAAAATTATTTTATTGCTGAAAAAAATGTGTGAAATCTGATAGAACTTTAGGACAAAAATATTACTCTCTTATCAACTGCACTTATGACTATTGTGGGCAAAAATGAGTTGTTTAATATTTTGTTGGCTGTGTATATGAAGAATGGTAAAAATAATCGGAGAATTTACTTAATCGGTAATTTAGAATGAAACAAAACAATTAGTAACTTGGAGTAGAAGTTTCACCTGATTAGTCACTAGCATCTTTATTCTTTTTTCTCTTGTTTTTTTGCTTTTGTGTGCATTAGTTTCACTACCATTTTACTTTTGTAAAACGTTTATGGGTATCGTTGCTGTAAGCCCTCACGAGACTATAACTCGTTCACTAGGGACACCTAGGGGTTTAAAGGCTTGTTGCATATGATAAATGCAACCGTGATCCCTACGAAAGTGGCTTAATTTAATTTTAATTGTTTCTTTTATTTTATTTTAATTTTTTGCTCGAGGACTAGTAAAATATTAGGTTTAGGGGTGTGATGAGCGGAAAATATATCAATATTTACCTCCCCTTTAACTTAATATTTTGTTTAGTTTCTCAGGTTTGATGAACGTTTTGATGTGTTTTAGTTTATTTTACAGATAAAATAATATCGGATCTCAAGGAAATCATTTAAGACGAAATATGGGTCAAATAAGGGCAATTATTGGACTTGATATTTTAATTTTGGAGATTGGAAACTTGAAAGGGCGTTTTTGACGAAGTGCAGTTTTGGAAATTCTAGTTTTGCCCATCTGTCGTATTTTGGGAATAAGTTTTTACTCCCATATCAGATTGAGCTGATTTAAGTTCCAGATTAAAGAAGACTCAAAGCCTACAACTTTGGAAGACAAAATAATTTCGAATTCTGACGATTTCATGCCTGAAATTGATGAACCATCCAGAAGTGTGTTGTGTGTAATTATTAAAGTCACTTTCAATCATTTTCAAAGCAAAAAATAAATTAATAAATAAATAATAAAAATATCAAATCATCACCAAACATGATAAGAGATTAGTGGAGCAATTAATAATGGATTTGGTGGAGAAATTAGTGGAGCAATTAATAATTGATTTGGTGGATGATTTGATTGAGGCAAAATTTTACCTATAAATACCAAGCCATTTCATTTGTAAAATTCATACTTTCTTCTATGGAATTCCTTAATAATACTAAGAAGATTGTATCTTGTTTGTTTATTTACAGCTTTCAATAATTAATTTCCGCTTTCGCACTTTCTTTTCTTTACTTTTCAGGTTTTACTTTCCGCAATTTACTTTTACGCACATACTTTTCTTTCTTTAATTTTCAGTTTTTACTTGTTAGTAATTTACTTTCAGCAATTTATTTTCAGCAATTTACTTTTCAGCAATTACTTTTTAGTAATTTACTTTTCAGTATTTACTTTTCAGCATTTAATTTTCAGTATTTAATTCCAGCATTTACTTTTCAGCATTTACTTTTCAGTATTTAATTTTCAGTATTTACTTTATGTCTTTTATTTTATTTAAGTTTTTTTTACTACCCGTAAATATGTGTCGTAACTAAGCCAGTTATCTGAGGTTGTGATGAAATCCAATATCACCGGTTTAGAAGGGGTTAAATTATAGTTTGGGTAATTTAAAGGTTCACTTATTAAGTCTTAAGCTTAATGCATCTTGTTAATTGGCCACTAATAAGATTGATATGGTAAATCTAAAATAAACTTGATAAAGGAATTTTAGGTTTCAGCCTTAGACTTAATAGCCCACGATCTTCCTTGAGGATAGATAACCTTTTAATATATTTCCTTACAGGATAGACATATACCTGTCGAGCCGGGGTAGCCATAATTGGAACTTAAACTTAATAAATCCAGATAATTTGGTTGACATAGACATATGGTTCAATTGGGTTAAACTGGGTATTTGCGTCTGACTATCGACAGAGGCTTTTGAATAATTTAGTGTTCCAGGTTAGTAAACCGATTTATTACATAAACAAAAAATAACCACTTCATCTTTAAAATGATATTGGAAGAAATCACAACCCTAGATAGTTTTTAATATTGAATTTTCTTAAAACCTACTTTCGAACCATTTTATATACTTGTTTTTAAATTTAGAATCGTCACTATTTCAAATCAATCAAACAACCTGTTAGATACTAGTAATAATTTGACCTCTAAAATTAATAGATTATATATTAAGTCCTCGTGGGATCGATATTTTTATACTACTTGAACGATATGTGCGCTTGCGTTATACGTGTTTTTATGCCGGTCACTAGTCAGTTAACCATCCTCCAAGAATGTCTGCAAGTTTTGGAAGAAGAAAATTCGGCCATGAATAATACCAATACCGACCTCCAAAGACAGTTGGAACATATTTCATCCACCTCCAAAAAAAAAGAGGAATTCTGGACCCCCCAATCGTCCAGACCTTTGATCCAACTTGATGGGGACATTCAACAATGAAGCAGATGGCATTCCCCAATTTGAAGATCATCCACCCAATCAAGAAAGAAATTAACCCATCCCGCCAGTCAATCTGACACAGCATACCACTTCATCAATACGCAAGGAGATCGAGGAATTCAATGAGGCAATTATATCCAGCCTGCCAGACGTCAACCTATCTCTGAAGAAAAGCAAAATAGGTACAATCTCTTTCCTATGAGCAATCAATTTCGTCAAACTTCCATGAAAGTTCAGTCCACCCGATATGAAGTTGTATGATGGAACAGCTAACCCAGACGACCATATAATTAACTACAAGTACAAGATGATCTCCACAGGACTGGCTCCACATCAAAGGGAGGCTGGCATGTGTAGAGGGTTTGGTGAGACACTGGCAGGCCCTATCCTCACATAGTTTATCAATATACCATATCGGTCAATTGGGTCCTACCAGGAACTGGCTGACAAGTTCGTGGAACACTTTTCTAGCTATAGCAAACTCGAGAAGACCACAGACGACCTCAATGCCATACAACAACGGAGAGGAGAATCTTTGCGAAACTACGTGGGATGTTTCAATAAGGAAAGAATCATTATCCCAGACCTCCATCAGCCGACGGCAGTGGAAGCCTTTAGGAATGGGTTGATGGAGGACAGCAGGCTCTACAAGAAGTTGACCAAAAATCGATGTTACACCATGGATCAAGCAATGGTCAGGACTCGAACAGAAATTAGATGGGAAAAAGATAAAATGAATAAAATGAGAGAGAGTTTTGCTAGTCTACAAAGGGAAAATATGACATACCCATCCAAACGATCGAAAGAATTCAGAAGGAGAGGCCTACAGTCAGTCGACCAAAGAGTTTATAGAAGAAAAGACCTTCGCCCACTTGATAGAGATTCCAATCACAAACCATCCTCATTGAATAGTAGAGAGAAAGCTCTTTATAATACACCTAGACTCCCAGAATACAACTTCACTGTATCACCGGTGAACTGGTCTCAGTCCGCAGAAGATGGAAGTGAATTAAAATTGCCTCTTCACACCAAAGAAAACTCTGTGAGGAAAGACACTAGTAAGTGGCGTGAATCCCATCGGGACTACGGCCATGCAAAAGCCGATTGTATAGCACTAAGATTGAAAGTTTTGGAGTTGCTAACAAAGGCATTTGAGAGATCTGCTCACAGAGAAAGGGAAAGTATTCGTATCAAGGAGAGACGACGGAAGAGAGCAAAAATAGGGACCATCACCACCCCTGCCAATAAATATCATCGTTAACTCTATCTCATGGGGATCAGAAGTCAGTGGGATTTCCTACTCCGTGGTCAAGCGACACACCAGGATGGCAACTACTGTCGTGCCGTATTCTACGGTGATGATAGAGGGGGACCACACTGACTTAACAATTGAATTCAATGACGACATAAATTCCAATCACACCAATCCCCATCATGACGCGTTGGTGATATCCTTGCAAGTGGCCAATTTCATGATCAATAAAGTGTTAGTCGACACAGGGTCATCAGCCAACATCATCTTCATAACTGCCCTCACTGACATGGGAGGAGGATTGGAGAAAATAAATCGTTGGTCGACTGCCTTGATTGACTTCAGCGGGGAATAAAAATTCACATTGGGGGAAATCTCTCTGCCAGTATACGCAGGCGGGGTCAATAAAATAACCACCTTCATGGTCAATGATTGCCCTTCAGCCAACAACCTGATAATCAGAAGACCTTGGATTCATGACATGAGGGCAGTCTCATCTACCTATCACTAGGTGTTAAAGTTCCCCACCATTTGGTGTCCAAGAAATCAAAGGAGACCAACTTGCTACCAGAAGTTGTTACCAAACGACCTTGAAAGCTAAATCTCAGTCGGCATAGAAATTACAGAAGGGATCTTATTGAATTAACTTTGACTCTCCAATGTTGAAGAGCTCGATGAGGTCCAAATCCATCCACTCTACCCTGACCCTAAAGCCAAAGTTGAGGCCCACCTCAATCGCACGCTACGCGCCGACCTGATTGGTTTCCTAAAAGAACGACATGACTGTTTCGCTTGGTCTCATGAAGATATGACAGGAATAGACCCAGAGATGATTACCCATGAGCTACATGTGGATCCAGACTACCCACATGTCAAACAAAAGAGGAGGAAGTTTGCTTCGAAAAGAAATCGAGTTATCTACGAAGAAATTCAAAAATTATTGGATAATGGATCCATCAAAGAGTTCCAATACCCGGAGTGGCTCGCTAATATCGTGGTAGTCCGGAAGAAGAATGGAAAATGGCGAGTCTGCATTGATTTCACATACCTGAACAAGGCTTGTCCAAAAGATTCTTTCCCAATCCCCCATATCGATTCAATGGTTGATGCTACAACTGGGCATGAATTTCTGAGTTTCATGGATGCATATTCAGGCTACAACCAAATCCTCATGCACCCAAACGACCAGGAAAACAATGACTTTTGTCACAAATAATTGATTCTACTATTATAAGGTAATGTCATTTGGACTTAAGAATACAAAGGCCACCTATCAACGCCTTGTCAACAAAATATTCTCCCACCAAATTGGAAAAACTATGGAATTCTACATTGATGACATGTTAGTAAAATCGTTGCAAGCCAGACAACACTTAGCACACTTGGGGGAGGCATTCGATATGATGAGGAAGTACGGAATGAAGTTGAACCCCACCAAGTTCGCCTTCGGAGTAGCCTCTGGGAAATTTCTTGGATACCTAGTCACTCGACGCGACATAGAAGCCAACCCGGAGCAGATAAAGTCCATCCTTGATATTCCTTCCCCAACAAACCCAAAGGATGTCATACGACTTGCGGGAAGGATCGCCGCTCTAAACAGGTTCATCTCTTAATCTACCGATAAAAGTTTCTTATTTTTCTCCGCCCTCAGGAAAGGAAAGAACTTTGAATGGACTCCAGCCTGCAAAGAGGCCTTGAAAAGACTCAAAGAATACTTGACCACGCCACCTCTCATGTCCAAGCCAGTCGACACTGAAAGGTTATTCCTCTACTTTGGAGTCTCAGGACAAGCGGTCAGTGCTGTACTAATTAGAGAAGAATAATCGATGTAACTCCCAGTCTACTACATAAGCAAAGCTCTTCTTGATTCGGAGACGCGATACAATCAAATGGAAAAGTTGGTTCTTGCCCTAGTAACGACGACGTGGAGGCTACGTCCCTATTTTCAACGTACAGAATATGACATAATGTATTAACCGCAAACTGCCATCAAATCTCAAGCTCTTGAAGATTTTGTGGCTAACTTCAGTCCCACCCTACAACCCGATGCCGAAAAAGAGGTATATTGTATCCAGACTACTGATACATGGAAACTTGTAGTCGATGGATCATCCAACAGACGTGGTTCCATATTAGGAGTTATGATCACCACTCTGACAGGTGACATCATACAGCAAGCAATTAAATGCAGCTTCAAAACACCAACAATAAGGCCGACTATGAAGTCTTGATAGCCGGATTGACACTGGCTAAGGAGCGAAAGGAGTCGAGACGACATCAGATTTTCAATTAGTTGTTAACCAACACCAAAGATCTTACCAAGCTCGCGGGTCCCAAATGGAAACCTACTTATCGAAGGTAAAATAAATCCAGTCGATATTTGAGTCTTTTGTAATTTTAAAAATTTTCAGAACAGATAACACCCACGCGGATTCCTTGGCTACTCTCTCCGGTCTACCATACAAGGAGATAAAATTTAGGCCATACCGGTGTGTATCTACAATGGCCCGCCATTTCTAAAGAAGAAGCTGAAGTCGTTGCTTCCATTGACCAAGTCAACTCGTGGATGTCTCCATTGATCAAGTACTTGAAGGAAGACACACTTCTGATAGATAAAGTGGACACTCGAAAGATTCAACGGTAAGCTGTGCGGTTCACTCTCTACGATAATCAACTTTTGTGAAGATCAATTTCCGGACCCTACCTCAAGTGTCTTGCTCCTGAAGAAGTGCGTTACGTATTAGCCGAACTACAAGAGGGAGAATGTGGAAATCACTCGGGAGGAAGAAGTCTTGCATGTCGAGCCCACACTATCGGGTACTATTGGCCAATAATACGATCCGACGCTATTGATTTTGCTCGTAAGTGTGAGGAATTTCAGAGGTTCGCCCCAGTCTCCCATCTCCTACCAGAAAAACTTAGTAATATTTTATCCCATCGGCCATTCATGAAATGGGGAATAGACATTGTTGGGAAACTTCCCATCACCTCGGGACAACGAATTTACATGTTGGCGTTGATAAATTACTACTTTAAATGGATCGAAGCAGAAGCCTTCGCGAGGATAATGGATAAGGAAGTACGGAGCGTTATATGGAAGAACATCATTTATCATTTCGGCCTACCCAGAGAGATCGTTACTTATCCATTATTTATCAGTAGGTAACTTTTGACCAATGATCTAGAAACCATTGACGAACTTAGGGAGAACGCATCCATATGACTTGCAGCACACCAACATAGGATGTCCAAATACTTCAACAAAAACATGAGCAGTAGAACATTCAAAGAATGAGATTGGGTCCTACGGAAATTCTTTCAAAATACGAAAGAAGTTAGGGATGTGAAACTCGGTCTTACATGGGTGGGTCTATACATCATCATAAAGGTTGTAGGTCATGGAGCCTACTAACTGAAAATAGAAGATGGTCGACAAATCCAGAACAGTTCGAATACCATTCACCTCAGGATATTCTACAGATAATAGTCATATTTGTTGACCAATAGATCACTCGAAAAATCGCAGTCCTACGGCTGAAAGGCATGCACATCTCTTTTTTCTTTTTTCTTCTGTGTTTTTGTTATTTTTTTGTAATTCCACCAAGTTTGATTTTGAATTGATCGTATTTTGTTTTAAATCCGACTCCATTCAGATGACAGATAAAATATACATCTTCATCTAGACAACAATTGAAATTTACGTTGAAAAGAAGAAAATTGTTTATACATCAAGCTAAGGTTACAAAAGATAAAATCCAAAACGACAAAAGTACATGAAGCTTCTTGGACTTCGACAGGCATGACTGGATCAATAGGTTGAATGATAGGATCAGTCTCCATAGGTTGCTCTAGTCCAGACTCTCCAATGGCAGCCTCAGTAACTTTATCAATCGAATTACCGGCCATTGGAACCTCTTTAATTATCTTAACAACAGCTCCCTCAGTCTCTTCAAGGGCAACATCTTTGGAACTGACCTCTTCCCCTTCTTTAGCCTCGCTGTCCTCAATCGACATAGAGAGTCTAGCTTCTAGCCTCTCACCCAATGTAATCCATTTTTAGGGTTGCAAGTGCTATGTTCCCTAGAATCATGAGGATGCACCTATATTTTACAATGGCTTCCATTGCCACTCTTTCCAATCTATCCTGCAACACATCTTTCTTACTTTCCAACACATCAACGTTTTCCTTATAGGGCTCCAATTCAGTCGACATTGTCTCCAATGTGGCTTTCATGGACTTGGCTTCGTTCTCCGCCTCATTCACCTACTTCTTTGAATCATCCAAAGAAATTTTAACTTCGACCAGTTCCTTTCACAGTGATGCAATAGATTTCTCCATGTCTCTCGTCTTCTTCAGGCTACAATGTTAGCATTCAACATTCATCTTCCTCTAGTAGTAATCCCTCAGCAAACCCGGACAAACAAGACGGATCTGACATAATGGTCGTGCTTTTTGGGATCTTGATCACGACATTCTCCGAATCCTCTTCAACGTCCATCAACTGCTTCCTTTTCTTTGAAGAATGTACCAACCCAGTCGACGTCTTATGAGCAGCTTCCACTGGGAGAAGGGGTAGGGCATCCTTCTTTGGCTACTGAGGTTTGGGGACCACTTCAATTTCCTTCCCTTTGGCTTTCTTCTTCTTCCTCTTTTTGAGCATTTCTTTGACTGAAGGGATTCTAAACTGACTCGACATCCTTCCACTGCACATAAATTTTCCTTGGGGGTTAGAGTCCGTAAAAATTAAGTTCCCTCGAAGAGGAGCCGTCACGACCAGATTATGAGAAGGACTGTCAATATATGTTTGGTCAGAGGCAAATGGGTATCTTTCGGGTAGAAAACCTCATTCTACGACGGAGTTAACCTCAATCTTTTCTCCTCCATAACTACCCTTCAATTCCTTTCAGACGAAGGAATACACAATAGATAATTCATATTCGCTACGACCTCAGGTGTCACGTCGAAGCTTCGATTCCGGGTCGAACCTGCAAATGAGTAAATTGAAGAATATTATGGATGTTACGAGCCTTCAAGCAAAGAAAGTGGGAGTAAAAAAAAAACTCACTTGTTATATCCCAATACTCAGGTATTCGATCAGACCCAACCGACCCAAAAACACCTTCTCCTCTCATAAAGAAATAGGTATTTTGCCATCCCCCTCGGTCGTTTGTGGTCAACCCTGAGATCATACGCTCTCTCTTATGTGGAAGGAGTAAATGGTATCCTCCATTCTCGACTATGTGTTCCTTCAAGTAATACATGTAAAGAAGATCTTTTACTCCAAATCTAACCCCCAACTCGAATGTCAAAACTTCAACCGACATCAAGACCCTCCAATTATTTGCCATTAGTTGGGAAGGGGCTATCCCGTAGTTATCTAATACTTCCCATACAAGGTTAGGAATTGGGAACCTGAACCCATACAAATGGTCGCTCATAGAACCCAGTCCACCCAGGGATACTATAATCGATTCATTCTCTCGACATAGCTAATCTCACATGAATCGACTCGAGAAACCGATATTTTATCTTCATCTCCCTAATGGTTCTTTTAGTTACTCTACTGGGAGGATTATTAGTTAATATGTTTGTCGGCTTGCTGGTGCTGGGTTCTCAACCCGACTATGGCGAGATTATGCGAAGTGGATGAACATCTTTAGGGATACCTAATGGAGCCTCTATTGACGCGACAGTAAGAATGTCTTTGTCACCCCCGATTAACACATCTCTATCATACATCCTAAAAGGGGAAATAACCTACAAGGCCGAGTCTACACACATTTCCATTGGTGTATCACTCGATGCTGAACAACTTGAAGATGACACAGTCATTCACTCTGCAAACCACGAGGTAACCTAAAATTAATATCTGAGAAGATCAAACCCTAGTTTCACACAAACACGATCCTATTACTTCCCCAAACTTCCTAAAGATCAATATGCCTAATCTAACCAAGAACATGATGAATCTTTCTATGAACAGCTTGAAGATCTAAAGAATACAAAAGGGAGATTCGAGGAATACCTTAAATCATGGGGAGATTCAACCCTTGCTACTCGACAAGAAATTTGGGAAATGAGGCAAATGAGCCTCTCTTCAAGTCTTCTTATAATCCTCTCCTTTTTGGCGCATCATTTTCCCGCCAAAAATGCATTGGTATTAACGCTACATTTATTATAATTTAGGAAATCAAGGAAAAGTAGGAACCACTTGAAGCCCAATAAGAATACTGTCGGCAGAATACCTCTGTGATACTATCACGAAGAACACCTTGTCCAAACGATATACAAAGGTTCCATTACTTGGCCCGATCGATAAAACCATTCAATGGTATAATATTAGCACCATATGTTGACATGTTGCCTCTAGTCGAGTCAAGTTAAGGCTTAGACCTCCATCTAATCCAGACGACATGTAGCCTCTACTTGGTCCCAATTCCGGACAAGTTGAGTGGATGATAATTTCTAGGCCTTCATCTAGTCCAATCGACAAGAGAATTCACCAATTGGCTCTTGTCGAGTCAAATCATGAAGCCTCTACTTGGTTCCTATTCAGGACCAGTTGAGTGGATGATGAACTCCTAGCCTTCATCTGGTCCAGTCAATAGGAGCATTCCCTAATTGGCTCATGTCGAGTCAAATCATGATACCTATTCTTGGTTCCTATTTAGGACCATTTGAGTGGATGGTGAACTCATGGCCTTCATCTGGTCTAGTCGATGGGAGCATTCCCTAATTGGCTTATGTCGAGTCAAATCATGATGCCTCTTCTTGGTTCCTATTCAGGACCAGTTGAGTGGATGATGAACTCATGGCCTTCATCTGGTCCAGTCAATGGGAGAGTTCCCTAATTGGCTCATGTCGATTCAAGTCATGATGCCTCTTCTTGGTTCCTATTCAGGACCAGTTAAGTGGATGATTAACTCATGGCCTTCATCTGGTCCAGTTGACGGGAGCATTCCTCAATTGGCTCTTGTTAAGTTAGATCATGAAGCCTTTTCTTGGTTCCTATTCGAGACTGGTTGAGTAGATGATGAACTTCTAGCCTTCATCTGGTCCAGTCGAAGGGAGCATTCCCCAATTGGCTCTTATCTAGTCAGATCATGAAGCCTCTTCTTGGTTCCTATTCAGGACCAGTTGAGTGGATGATAAACTTCTGGCCTTTATCTGGTCTAGTCGACGGGAGCATTCCCCAATTAGCTCATGTCATGTCAAGTCCTGATGCCTATTCTTGGTTCCTATTCAGGACCAGTTGAGTGGATGACGAACTCTTGGCCTTCAACTTGTCCAGTCGACGGGAGCATTCTCCAATTGGCTCATATCGAGTCAAGTCATTAAGCCTCTACTCGATTCCTGTTTGGGACCAGTCGTGTGGATGATCACCTCATGGCATTCATATGGTCTAGTCGACGAGAAAATTCCCCAATAGGCTCATGTCGACTCCATTCAAGACCCGAATCTCTATTTGATCTAGATGACGTGAACATCCTTCTTGATTCCTCTTCAAAGCCCATTGAATAGCTAGTATCATGCTTTTTGTCGCATCCAGTCGACATGGGCATCCCCCAACCGGCTTATGTCATGCCCAAAAGGGATGTGAACATTCATCTGACTTGAAGACTGTGTTGTGATATTTTATATCGTACCACAAGTGTACAGTGTCAAGTTTTAGTATAAATGAGTTTGGAGCGTCGAACCCACATGGATTGCGTTAACTCGCACTAAATACTACAATTCATAATCCTAACTTTATTTAGAAAATAAATAATAAAGATTTTAATAAATAAATAAAAAAATATTTATATATGAGGAACTAATACGATAGAGATTCTAGATCTTGATTTCACCTAGCTGTCACATATGTATTTGTCATGCCAATTAATCATTGTTTAGTTATATTATTTATAAGTCAAGACTCCAAAATTATCCACTCCCTCTCTCGAGGATCAGTGAAATTATTATCAACTACAGACTTCGATATCTCTATAAAAATCTAGTAGTTAACAACTCGTTATGCTTTGTGATTCTATATTAACGACTTCAAATGAACTTATATATTCTCTCGAACTCTATAAAATTCCTAGGTTATATTCTCTAGATCTATTCAAAATCCCCTCTCTCGAGTGATAGATTCTAAATATGCATCATCTCAAATTGTGGCTAGCAATCAAGAAGCATTAAACTCAAAAGAATATAAATAAACTTAATACAACTTCATAACAAAATTAACAATCAATAACAAGGTTCAAGCATCGATTACATCATTCTCCATAATTAATGAGTTAGTTCATGACTAAAGACAAAAACAAACAAGTCATGAATCTAATGGAAATCATTAGAGTTCTAAGAAAGAAACAAGAAGATAAAACCTGAATTGAATCTCTTCCTCTTCGGACGTCATCGCCTTCGTCTCCAATTGTTTCTCTTCAATCCTCCTCATTGGATATCTAAAAATATTATTTTGGTGTCATGTGCTGTGTATTAGCCTCTCCCTCTAAGTTTGGATGAACTAATGTATTTATAATGGAGCCCTAGAGTCATTGGGTATCTTAAAACCCTAAAAATCACGTTCTGGGACGTGTCAGGTACGCAGCACCGCGGCGCCAAAACTTCTAGGAAATGTATGGAATGCATGATAAAATTACATGCGCTGCGGTGCTTGGTCATGGCGCTGTGGCACCAAATTCTCGGCTTTTTGGCTGGGACGCGTGATCTTGCAGGTGCCGTGGTGCTGGTCTTTAGCGCTACGGCGCCAATGAAGGTTTTCCTTCACTAGTGCTGCAACTTGCTTCTGATGTTATCGTACATGTTCGATGCATCCGTATGGTCCCAAAAAACGTGCAAATGTCCCAAGATCCATGTATTAATGCTTCCTACAAATAAGACATAAAATAAACTATAAATTACATTAAATGGAACGAAACATAACAAAATAATAGGCTAAGAATGCCATAATAAGTTGGTATAAACCACACTTATCATACTCGACCTAAATACTCTCACTATCGGTCGACTGAACGACCTGTTGTATCGCGTAATCATCATATCTCGTGTCAGGGGAGAATGGTCATTTCCACAGTTTACATCCGGACCACCAAAGAATCACCCAAAGATCTACTACGTCAACGACTCGATATATCGACTGAATGATGTCCTGTTTTATCATTTCAGCCCAGTCGACGTATTGAATTCCCAAGACTTACCAGTGCTCAAGATCATGCAGCTTTCACTTGGTCAGCAGAACATCATCTTGGATGTTTATTCGGTATATAAACATGTAGTTGAGTAAGCCCTATCAACATCATAACCTGTGTGTAGTCAACCGAGCCATGTCTTGTCATCAAATGCTTGGCACCATAAAACATGGCATGGCCATTGATGAATCTGGATAAAGGGTCGGAGTATAATTACATGCCCTGCCCCAGACGACACATTTGACAGATACTCTCCAAGCTAATGACTCATTGACTTAGTGAGTAAGGGATAAACTGTATGGGCCAAATTTGGGCCAAGGGCATTTCTGATATTTCACTTCGGGCCTAATGTCAGATACAACCTAAAACCCTCCACCAAACAGTACCCAAACAAGACTTGGGCCAAGGACCCAATTACCCCACTAGGCCTTACACAAAGAGAGGCCAACCACTTGATTTTCCATCCACCCAAAATGAAAAGAAACGTATACTACATGATTTATGTAATTAAACTGTTACAACACCCAAAACGTCTATCATTTAATACATTAATGAGACATACCATTGATAGCCTATAAAAGGAACCATAATTTAGAAGAAAGAATAGAAGCATTACAACCCTCAGCTTAGCCATTTTCTCCTGAACCCTCTGAACCTACGACCCACCTCCCTCACGGCAGTCCACGGGGATCAAGGTAGTCTCTAACCTTGCATCTCCTCCTACTGTATTAATAGCTCATTCCCATTACCGACTTGAGCGTCGGAGTGCCTTCGGCGCCCACCACACCGGTAGGAAGAGTCTATACGCTCACTATACCTCTTGTTTTGCAGGATCGCTAGTGCTCACCCTTCCTACAATATCTCGATTGTGGACCTCGACTGAAAACCAGTGTCTATAAGTATTATTTTATAAAAGTTTCCCTAGTGCTCTACGAGTAAATTTCATTAGTTAGACTCTCTAGGTTCAGGCATATCCATCACGAAATCAAATTTCGTGTCCATAATTCAACCACCAGTAAATTATGATGAACACTGATAAACTCTCTAAATCATACAGGTCGAAGTCACTGGATATGTATAATCCCACCGTCATAGGTATCCGGATTATTCCAGAGATACATATACAAACGTCAAATCTCTATAGATATAATCACGTTGATATTTCTATTAGCAATCCCTTAAGAACACTTAGAACTGATTTCTACAGTGTACCACGGGCCCATGGATTTAACAAATTGCTAATTCCATATTGAATAACTATACTCTGTACACAAACTGACAAATCTTTTCTTGATACACACATGATATCCTGAGCATCAGTCCACACCCAACGAACAGACGGAGGTTTGATCTTAATAGATCAGTGACGTGACTGCTATCTACGTGTGGAGGATAACTCATATATCCATAGTGGTATCTCAAGTCAAAGAATCACTATGCTCACTCAACCCGAGTATATTCTTATTGACATTGGTGTATCATCCATTAAGAATTTTCGGTGAGTAGTTCAGTGCTTATCCGCTATAAACACCTACACGTCTATACGAGTCTCCAAGACTCATGGTTCATTGAGAAACCATCAGAATCCAAGATTCCAATATACGACATATACCAATCTCAACGGGTTTACTTTACTGACCAAATAGTGTAAACCTTGACCAAGAACAGTCTAAGAATGACAACGTCATGATACAACTCAATGTCAGTTGCGACGCTTTTGTAACAGTATCATAACTAATCATTCTAAGGTCTTTTACGTCTTTACCATATATAAAAGGAAGCTATATAAAAGAAACTGTTTATTTTATTCATAATAAAATATTACATTAGTATTTACAAGGAAATACATAATAAAATTGGCGCTCAGAGCACAAACCCTAAGAAAATTCACTTTTCGATATAAAACCCGAAAATCACCCGAAAAGTTTGGAAACATTATAAACGGATCCAAAATCTTTCAGTTCTTTTCTGTTAATTCCAAAACTAGCCAAATACACCTAATAATTCATTATAAATCATTCTAGGACAATCATGCAACTTAAAACCTCAAGTTTCATTTTTTCAGAAAATCTTCATTAAAAGCTTCTGATAACGCTACAGAAGAGTTCTTGACCCTCTGAAATTTTTCAAATTCATCTAAACATTATCATATCATCATAATTAACTTAAATCTATCATTACATTCATCAAATCATATCTGTGCGAGAAATCAGGTTCTACCAGAAACTTGAAAATCCTACCGCTTAACTTGAAAATAATGAGT
Source organism: Zanthoxylum bungeanum (assembly GCA_019454045.1). Classification (NCBI taxonomy): domain Eukaryota; kingdom Viridiplantae; phylum Streptophyta; class Magnoliopsida; order Sapindales; family Rutaceae; genus Zanthoxylum; species Zanthoxylum bungeanum. The sequence continues at coordinate 18,360 of SKCR01015061.1, read as the reverse complement.
TTCTATCGGGAGGTCTCACCGAGATTTCGAGGGTACCAGCGGACTTCGCACACTCCCACGAATGCGTAGGAATTGACAGAATTCAAATCAGATCTACTTTTCAAATAAGTACCACTGTTATGTTTATTTCTTGCCTCAATTTACGTGAAATTGAGCACCATTCATCAAAACCGACATTGCAACCTCCTAGTTAGTTCCAAGAGTTGCAATTTAGTGGTGGATCACGCCATAAAATGAAGCGCCAAACCAAGCTATGAAGGTGCACACCTATTCTCCATGTTTTCCGCCATTTTCTGGCATTTTAAGGTCATCATCGGCCATCATAATACGTACGTCATAAATAAAGTATATTACAATGTACTTGAAAGCATAAATATGAAAGCATTCACTCACCGAATCGATGTCCTAATGCTCGCGTGTTTGAATGGAACTAAAAAGATCCTCATGCGTGGAATATATCATGTGTTCAAGTACGATTAGCATACTCGAACATTACAATCCAAAACATGCACGTGAATGTTGCATGTAATCATGCTGACAAGGAAACTTAAAACATTTCCTAACATCTTGTGACGTGACTTAGGACAAATCCAAACGGATCCGAAAATTGATGACGCGTCGCAATGCATAGCTATTCGTGTCGCGACCCTAGCTAAACATCCCGCGTTGTGACGCGCACAAGATAAAAATTGGATATAAAGTCTCATTTGATGTTGCATCGTAATGTAAGTCCCTGGTTGTCGCGACACGAGCACGATTCCAGGTCTATTTCTGAATTCATTTCACCACATCACAGGGTAAAATTCAAGCACTCATAACTAAGACAACACCAATTCACAACAAAACCACCATATCCATCAACATACAACACGACTTGTTACACCTTAGGTTCATGGAAACAATAAGCTAATACCTAGGGTTTCTAATCCAGCCCAAATCTATACACAATTCATGGTAATAAACACCTATCTAACATGCTCATCATTCAAATCAACCTTTTAATGAAACTTGAACATAAATCTAACATGGGTTTCATGGATTCAAGTTTCAAACTAAAGGAATCATGCTTGAATTCATATAGTAAATACAAGAACAAGGTTTAACGGCTTACCTTGCTTGACTGACACAAGAGATGGCAAAAGAAGAAATCAATTTTCATGAGAGCCCATGGTTGCCATGAGAGAACAAGAAGAAAAGAAAATAAGCTTAAGAAAAGAAAATAAGCTTACTTTGGTCATGAGTTTTTGGAGAGAAAGAAGAAGAAATGAGACAAAGAAATATAAGCCACACATATGGCTTGATATTTACAATTAAAATTATAAATAAACAAAATGCCCAAATACTAAATTTTCCCTAATTTTCGTCACAATACATTGGGCTGAAAATAAAGCCTAATTTTGACTTGGTTCCACATAAAATTGGGAAAATACTTAACATAAAATTTATAACTCCGTTTATGGGATTTCCAACGATATCAAAATCACCGAAAAAGATTTATGCAGTTCAAGATATGGTCAATAAACTGAGGATTGTTCATGAAAACAGATAAATTAAAAATAGTATTGACATCGGAAAAATTATTTTGAACTCTCGAAAATGGTTACAATGACTTCAAATCCATTAATACATGATTATATACATTTATTACATATCTTGCATGAAAAAAATGACAATAATAGACATGTCATGAAAACCACGGTATTTACCATGATTCTTAATAAATTTTAAAGCCACTACTGCCGCTCTGCTATTGTCATTCCCTAAATTAGTTTTTAAATATTTGTACTACGTCTCCTTTATATTAAATTTCTCGATCTGCCACTGAATGTGATCTTTTAGGATACAAAATAATTATGATTAGGTTCAGAACTAGGGAAAGTCGGGGCCTACCCACCCCATACCAAAAATTGAAGAAAACATAATTTACACATTTTATCTTTGGTCCCCTCAATTTTACATATATTTTTAAAACCTAACAAAAGTTTATTATTTCTTCACTATAGCCCATACTTGTAGGGATGGCAACGGGCCGGCTTCAGCAAAAAATATTTAGGCCCGGGCCTGATTTTTTATTATAAAAAAAATAAATATAAAAAATTTATTATATAAATATATATATTTTATAAATAAAAAATATTTAATTATTTATTTTAAGCCCAGGCGGGGCCGGGCTTGGGCTTTTTTGGTTGAGCCCGGCCCGGACCCTCATTTTAAGGTCTGGCCCAGGATTTTTTCACCCCGGGGCCGGACCTGGGCTTTTTTCCATATATATCTACTTGGCTTTCTCAGTTTTACATATTACCTACTCGTATTTATGGTTTATCAATCATGGGCCCCATCGAACAAAAATCATGGTTCTATGACCGCATCGAACACATAAATTAAAATTAGTCAATATTAATTTTAAAAAGACTGTTTTTTTAATTAATTTATTAATACCAATAAATAAATGAAATATTAAAAATTTATAAATAACTCATATAATATTATCAATGTATGAAAGAGACCAAAGCATCCTTTTTTCTTTCCATAATATTGTGATAGATGAATATTGATCAAAATATACCGGGAGAGATAGAGACACACACATGAACACGATCTTAGACTAAACCCTAAACCAACAACATTGGTAGCTAAAAATTAATGTTATGTTTAGATTGATGGGATGTAGTGAAATATAACTTAACATAAGTTACCTTTCATATACATAGCTTCGTGCCAACTAATTCTGAACAGCTGGAGAATTTTGGCTGGCTTGTACGTCATCTGGAGCCGAGCCGGGCTGGGAAAGCCGACCTTCTTCGAACTGAAGAGGTTGTTGTTGGGGTAGTTGTGGAATCCCTAGGGTCGGATCGGTACCCCGCACAGCGGAAGTGGGTCTAACCTGTGGATATCAAGCATGGTGTATTTTAAAAATTAATAAAATATAATATTTTATTTTTCAAGTGTTTTAGGAAAAATCAGAAATAAATCTGGATCCGGGAAAAATTAAACAAGATAAAAACTGGACAAAATACAATTTTTCGGGACCTATGCATGCTGCGATGCGCAGTGTCACGGTCCTAGGATCAACTAGGACGTGCAGTCACTTTACAAAGGAGCTCATGTTTCGAGACATCGGTTTTTAAGGTCGTTAAGGGTTATATGTACCCTTCATGTACCCTTGTACTGGTGAGTTTCCATCCGTGAGACCTTATTCGGAAGTTTGCCTGGAGATTTAGAAACGTGCTCGCTTGCCGCTAGGAAGTGGCCTAGTTGTGCAGCGTTGTGAAGGAGCCTATATTTCGGAATGCCGGATTGAGCTTGCTGCAAGCCCTAAGTAACTCTTAGGGGTGGATGTACTGGGAAGTTCTCACCCGTGGGGTCCCGTTCGGAAGTTTGGCGGGAGATTTTGAGATACGCTAGCTTGCCGCTAGTCGTTAGCCTAAATCGGTGCATTGTGAAGGAGCTAACGACCCGGGGTGTCGAATCGAGTGGGACCAAGTTCCAAAGTGAATCTTATGGTCACTTGTACTGGGAAAATATCAGCCCCAGAGTTGGATTCCGAGATTTGTCGGGAGATTTTGGCAGTAGGCCCACTTTTGGGTCTTTTCCGCTAAAGTGGGGGTGTTGTGGAAACCCATCAAGACGAGCTCGTTTAGGGACGAGATTTTAACCCAAAGTCGCTTATATGGTGGCTTACTGGATGCCCGGAAGAGTTCCTGAAAACTCCTCTTAAGATAGATTTTAGAGGGGGGTGTGACAACTCAAGCGCCAGGTGTGTATACTGGTGAGACATGTGCAATGTCTTTAAAACCTCCTTAGGGGGAGAAGCCTAGGTGAACCTTGGGTGTGGCCAAGGGGGCTTCGGTGGTCTTGGGGCTTTAGCCGTGAACCCTCTTGCCCTTAGACATGTTGGGACAATGATGGATTGTCGAGATTGAGTTGGCGGAAAAATGCCATATTTTATATCCGGTTGTGCTATTCGAGTACCGGGTTCCGGTGTTGAACGGGCCCGCTAGAGTATGCATTGAGATAGCTTGTGAGCTTTCGTAAATCAATAAATATGGGTCTGAAACCTTCCAACAATGAGAAATTAGGGACAGAGGTTTTGAGTAGGCTGACTTACACGGGACGTGACCGTGGTAAGTGCCGCACGAGCCCTTCTTCCGTTAAGAAAAAAGTTGGCCCGTGACAGTTGGTATCAGAGCCCTAGGTTGGGCAAGTGGAATGTCTACGAACATGAGTAGATGTTTTTGAAACGTTGTGAACATCGTAAGGCTAGTGTGAAGCCTTGGGAGTGAAACGGCCCGAGAGTAGGCCGCGTGAGTGCGTGTTGGTGCACGCAGGGAACTGAAATTCCCCAATTGAGATGGATTGATGTGAGACGATATGAGAACACTTGAGAAGTTCTAGTTGTATACGAGGTTGGCTCGGGTGAAGCCAAAATGTTCGGGAGAGACCCGAAATGGACGTGAAACTTGTCTACGAGAGACAAGCAAATGATATATACACCGTGAAGGTGTGAGAGATATTTGGGATGTACGAGAAACATCTCGAGGGTGCCGATGTGATATTGGCATGAGTATATGCGTTAGTGAGAACCCGATGTAGGGTTGGTTGAAGTTGTGTGGGGTTAAAAGAATGTGAAACCCTTTTCCCATGGCAGTTGAGTGCCAGAACGTGATAGACGAGTCGAGATGTGTAGTCCTCTCGTGTGAGGCAATGTCAAGGACCGGGTGAAGACCCGATACTCCGTGTGAGTAGTTTGAGAATGTCTTGAGGAATGAAGCCTTTGTAAGGCTATGAGCAACAAGTTGTTTGGATTCATGGGATTAGGAATGCCATTAGCTTAAAGCTACGAGTAGCGAGTTGTGTGGATTCTCTATGGTGGGAATGCCCTCAACTCAGGGCTATGAGTAACGATTCGTGTGGATTCCCGTGAGTGGGGATGCCAACAAAAGTGTGATGGCTTGAGATAGGCCAAAGTAAAAGTGGGGGAGTGAGCCTGAAATGAGTCAGGTATCCCCAAAAGACCCTTGTGGAATGTGATAACCATCGTGTTGGTTATGTAATGATCGCGTGGGAGATCGAGACTGAGATAATTTTGGCAACATAACGAGTTGCTCGTAAAGGTAGAGTGCCTTACGAGTTGGGGGTGCAACGAGTTGCACAAGGGGTTGCATGTAAATTGCAACTGTGAGAGATGCGAGTATGGTCTCGGAAGAGCCGAGATGCTTGTATTTTGGAGAATGTTTGTGGCATAATACGACTACGAGTAGTCGAAATGAGAGTGTATGTACGAGTTACACGGGTAATGGGCCAGATATGAGACTTTGGCTTTGAAGTGAGCTTGAGAACAATGATTGCTTCGAGGAAGTGATCTAGTGTCGAATAAAGTTTCGTGAGATGACCTTGTGAGTCAGCGTAGATTGGCTAGAGTGCCAAAAGTAGGGTGGGAAATACCCAAGAAAGTAGTACGAGTTGGCTTGGTGCCTAAGAGTACTAAGGTGAAAAGACCAAGAGTGGTCGTGGGAATGATAGAAGTTGGAAACAATTCTATCTGCGACAGTTGAGTATCGAAACAATTGAGAAGCTGATGAGAGAGCAGGTGACCCAAATTTATGTGTGAGAATGAGATAGTTGCTAGTGATATGAGAGCAACTACGTGTGTCCAAGAGGGGACTAATGGGAAATTAGCTCCACCATAAGCTAATTGTGGATCAGATGTGTGTTCATCTTCGGGAAACCCGATGTGCTACGCCGAGCGCCTTGAAGAACAGGTAGGCAGTGGGCCAGGGTGAAGTGAACAACCGATCTATTAATAATCAAAATGAACAAAAACCTTTTGTTTTTTATCAAAACCCATTCACGTTTAAGTGTATGGAGCTTTTTTGTAAGAAGTTACTGAATCGGAATTGAAAACTTGCATACAAGAACGTGTAGAAAATAGTGACCGAAATCAGAAACACTCATGCACGAGAGTTCGTATGGAGTTGTGACGAGAGACACTGGACACAAACTAATACACAATCACGTGTGTGGAGTTGTTCCACATGTAATGATGGGGATTCCTAGAAGCTGTACGAATTGTGTGTTGGGTTGATAATCCAACCATGTGCGGGAACTTATGCCTAGTGGCAGAGTTGAGCCATTATGTCAAACAAAGACTCATGTACGGGAGTGTATATGATGTTTTGTGTTTAGATATTATGTGCCCAATTCTTTATAAAGTTGCATGATGTTACAAACGTGGACATGTAATTTCATTTGTTGAGATAAATGACATTGCAATGTTTCACTGTGTGGGTTACGATGGGGATTCCAAGAAGATGTGAACAATGTGTGGAATTGATAATCCTAACATGTACGAGAATAAAAGAGTTCCCAAACATGTATGGAGATAATATCAAACCCATATTGTGGTAAGTTACAGAAGTTGGAGATTTCGTCAAAAATGGTAAACCTGTGCCTAGTGCCGAAGTTGAGCCATTATATCAGAAACCAAGACTTATGTACAAAAAGCGTATATGATGTTGTTGTGTTTGGATATTGTGTGCCCATTTCGATATAGCATTGGATAATAAGGCTAACATAGACATGTGATTCCATTCATTGACATATGAATGTGGTTTCAATGTCTTCCTTGTGAGCCCATAACACACAGGTCCCAGGATCGAAAGAGATTCGTGACAATACAACTTGAGTTGCCATCGTTGAGGACGACGATGGATGAAGTGGGGGAGGATGTTACTAACCCAACCCTCAAGTCGTGCCATCGTCGCGACGACAATGGATGAAGTGGGGGAGGATGTTACAATCTTAACCCTCAAGTTATGCCATCGTCGAGGACGACGATGAATAGAAGTGGGGGAGTGTCACGGTCCTAGGATCAGACTAGGAGTGCAGTCACTTTACAAAGGAGCTCATGTTTCGGGACATTCGGTTTAAGGTCGTTAAGGGTTATATGTACCCTTCATGTACCCTTGTACTGGTGAGTTTCCATCCGTGAGACCTTATTCGGAAGTTTGCCTGGAGATTTAGAAACGTGCTCGCTTGCCGCTAGGAAGTGGCCTAGTTGTGCAGCGTTGTGAAGGAGCCTATATTTCGAATGCCGGATTGAGCTTGCTCCAAGCCCTAAGTAACTCTTAGGGGTGGATGTACTGGGAAGTTCTCACCCGTGGGGTCCCGTTCGGAAGTTTGGCGGGAGATTTTGAGATACGCTAGCTTGCCGCTAGTCGTTAGCCTAAATCGGTGCATTGTGAAGGAGCTAACGACCCGGGGTGTCGAATCGAGTGGGACCAAGTTCCAAAGTGAATCTTATGGTCACTTGTACTGGGAAAATATCAGCCCCAGAATTGGATCCGAGATTTGTCGGAGATTTTGGCAGTAGGGGCCGACTTTTGGGTCTTTTCCGCTAAAGTGGGGGTGTTGTGGAAACCCATCAAGACGAGCTCGTTTAGGGACGGGATTTTAACCCAAAGTCGCTTATATGGTGGCTTACTGGATGCCCGGAAGAGTTCTTGAAAACTCCTCTTAAGATAGATTTTAGAGGGGGGTGTGACGACTCAAGCGCCAGGTGTGTATACTGGTGAGACATGTGCAATGTCTTTAAAACCTCCTTAGGGGGGAAGCCTACGTGAACCTTGGGTGTGGCCAAGGGGGCTTCGGTGGTCTTGGGGCTTTAGCCATGAACCATCTCGCCCTTAGACAACGTTGGGACAATGATGGATTGTCGAGATTGAGTTGGCGGAAAAATGCCATATTTTATATCCGGTTGTGTTATTCGAGTACCGGGTCCCGGTGTTGAACGGGCCCGCTAGAGTATGCATTGAGATAGCTTATGAGCTTTCGTAAATCAATAAATTATGGGTCTGAAACCTCCCAACAATGAGAAATTAGGGACAGAGGTTTTGAGTAGGCTGACTTACACGGGACGTGACCGTGGTAAGTGCCGCACGAGCCCTTCTTCCGTTAAGGAAAAAGTTGGCCCATGACACGCAGCATGCTACTTGAGTAGCATGTTGCATGCACATCATGTGCTGCATCACCTAGCTCTCTGCCAATTTGGCCCAGCAAGCAACACAGGCCAATATTTTTTTTATTTTTGTTTTCTAAAAAAAACCCAAAAAACACTAAATAAAATTCACCCAAAATAATTTTAATTTCATAATCAACCACAATATTTATTATAAAATAAAAATAAATAAATTATAATATATATATGCATTTTTTTGAATCAAATTACAACCCAAAATAGAATCTCAATAAGAAATGTCTCATGAACAATTCCAAGTTACCCAAAGGTAGTCAAATGATTCTAGAATGGTAGCCATAACTCTAAGCTTTAATCTAGAGTTCCAAACTCTTATTAATTGTTTTATATCCATCATGAACATCTTTGACCTAAAACACAAGCATGTTGTGTTTATACTTCTAAAGTATCATAACACAATTGATTTGCCTTATTTCAACATTAAGCTATGTTATCATGCAACTAGTACAAAAATGAACATAGCTTAGGAGAAGATCAAATATTACCTAGTAATCTTGATGCAAGATCCAATCTACCTCTCCTTTGTTGAAATGGTTGGAGAACCTCCAAGGTTTGCAAGCTTGACTCCAAGATCCAATCTTGTTTCCAATGCAACCAAGCTTCACTTCAAGATCCAATCTTGATTTCTCCTAGATGAAATGTTGTAGAGACATCACAAGCTTCTCTAAATACTTCCCTAACTTAGGCTAATCTCTCAAGAATTCGCTTATGATTATTATTTTTCTTGTAATTAAAACCTTCATAAAGCTTTCTATTTATAGCAAAAATTAGGCAATTTTTAACTAATAAAAGTTATAATCGACTTTTAATTGGGCTTAATCTAATTTGTCCAAATATGTATAATTAGGAGTGACTAATCTCCATTGTCTCTCACTTTTATTTAATCCAATTAAATCAAGCCAATGATTAGGAAATGGATTAGTTCAATGTTTGCCACTTTGATTTAATCCAATTAAATCAAGCCAAAACCACATATTATTACATAATTACAATTACAATAATATCCTCAAATTGTAGCTATAATTATGATTTTACAATTAAGCTCTTGTGTAATTATTGAATTAATCCAATTAATCCAATTAGGTCAAAGTAAATAAACAATATTATCTAATAACACTTGATTATCTTAATTGATAATTATAATATCGAAATTTATCTTTTATCAAATTTAATCGGCTACCCAAGTGCTCTATGAGTACACTTCATATTAGGACTCTCTAAGTTCAGACATGTTTGTTATATAAGCCTAGCTAATATGTAGGCAATTCGGCCACCTCTGAATTCGCGAAGAACATGAACGACCACTCTGAACTATACAAGTCGAGGTCATTACATATGTTTAAAAATCCCTCACGATTCTTCATAACTGATGCGATCCACCGTATGTGATCGACTTTGGCCAAAGATTTAAGAATCGTGACTTTACTAACATGGATACCTAAACCCCTTATGGTACACACTCAACGAATATCTAGAGGCCAGACCATGAAAGGTTTCTGACATACACGGCATCAAAGTATGGAGGATCTCACACAAAATCAATGATATCCTATAGTCAAAGGATTACATATGCTACTCGACTCGAGGATATTCCTATTGACGGTGGTGTGTACTTCTAACTATAGGAATCACCTATGAGTCATTCAATATTCGCTTCAACGAAGACCCACATGTCTATACGAGTTTCCAAAACTCTTGGTACATCTAGTTAAACCATTGGAACTCCAATTCCAATATATGTCATGTGCTAGTCTTTTAGGTTATTGGAATTAGACCATATTCCAAAACCAAAGATTATGAATATTTACTTTAAGAATAGTTTACACATAGTATAAAGACTATTCTAAGGTCGATGTCATTCTTAGTATATCTATACATCAATCTAATACGTATAATGACAGTACCATTAATAAGTTATGAAATGAAAAATATAGTTATTTTATTAATAAATAATAAAATGTACAAATCGGATTGGCACTCCAAGCACCAACTCCATCAAACTCCCACTTGATTAGTGTCAATCTGGATGGTACCGTAGTCTCATCTCCTCCTCATGTTTATCAAATAACTTAGAAGGTAAGGCCTTTGTAAGCGGGTCTGCTATGTTGTTTTGTCCTTGAACCTTCAATACCATTATATTTTTTCGTTCAATTATCTCTCTAATTACGCGTTATTTCATTTCCACGTGTTTATTTCATTTCCACGTGTTTAGACTTGGAATGCACCTCGGCTTCTTAGCCTGCGCGATGGCTCCGATATTATCATAGTATAATGGGATCAAATCCGTAATACTAGGCACAACGTCAAGTTCTGTGATAAAATTTCTAATGCAAACAGCTTATTTAGCAACTTCTGAAGCTGCTATAAATTCTGCCTCAGTGGTGGAATCAGTTGTTGAGCCTTGCTTTGAACAACGCCAACTAATCGCACCACCGTTAAGGGTAAATATATATCCTAATGTAGATTTTCTATCATCTGGATCTCTCTGGAAGTCAGAGTCTGCATAACCCTTAACTTGTAGCTCACTTTCTCCATATATAAGAAACTTATCCCTAGTACCTTTAAGATATTTTAGGATATGTTTCACGACTGTCCAATGATCATTACCTGGATCAGATTGATATCGGTTGGTCACACCTACGCTGAAACTGATGTCAGGTCTAATACATAGCATATCATACATTATGCTTCCAATACAAGAAGCATATGGAAGTTAGACATCCTAACTCTCTCTTACTCAGTTTGAGGTGCCATTTTCTTCGAAAGATGTATGTCGTATCGGAAAGGTACATTTATTGCCTTACAGTTGGTAAAATTATACCTTTCTAATATCTTGTCAAAGTACGTCGATTGTGACAACCCTATAAGCTTACTAACTCTATCTCGGTAGAGCCTTTTACCTAGTATATAGGAAGTTTCACCCATATCTTTCATGGAGAAGTTCTTGCAAAGGTAGGCTTTTACACTTTGCATCATCCCTATATCATTTCCTATGATAAGGATGTCATCTACATACAAGATTAAGAAAACTATCATGCTCCCACTAACTTTCTTATAAACACATGGTTCTTTCTCATTTTTGATGAATCCAGATAATCTAATTATCTCATCAAAACAATGATTCTAGCTTCGGGATGCCTGTTTAAGTCCATAAATAGACTTTCGGAGCTTACAAACCAAGTTTGAAGTCTCACTGGATACGAAACCCTCTGGTTGTTCCATATAGATATCATTTTCAATGAATCAATTTAGGAAAGCGGTTTTCACATCCATCTGCCATATCTCATAGTCATGATATGCAACAATGGCTAAAAGAATCCTAATAGATTTTAGCATGGCTACTAGTGAAAAAGTTTCCTCATAGTAAATCTCAGGACGTTGAGTGTAACCTTTTGCTACCAGTCGGGCCTTAAATGTTTCCACCTTTCCATCGGGCCCTCGCTTCCTTTTGTAAACCCATTTAAAACTAATAGGTTTCACTCATTCAGGAAGTTCAACTACGTCCCAGACTTGATTGGAATGCATTGAATCCATTTCATATTTCATGGCTTCTTGCCATTTTCCCAAATCGATATCCAATATCTCTTCTTTATACATAGTCGGATTTGTTTCCTCCAAGATGAGAACATCAAGGCTCACATCAGATGTTAAAAATAGTCTCTCAGGAGGCCTTGATATTCTATTCAACTTACGTAGAACCTGTGTTGTAGATCATTCACTTAGTTTGATCTCTGGTTCCATCTCAGGTTCCTTAATGTTGGGATCAAACTCATCAAGTTTAATCTCTCTATAATTCCCACTTTCTCTCAACAATTGCTTTTCAATAAAAGTTCGAAAGCGAATAAATACATTTCGTTGTTCAGAATCATAGAATTGATATCCCATGGAATTATCAGGATATCCAATGAACCTATATTTATACCCTATGGGTGCTAGTTTATCCCGCTGTGCAATTCTAAAGTATGCAGGACAATCCCAAATCTTTAAATGCTTAAGACTTGAATTTCTACCGAACCATATCTGATAGGGGATCATAGAAACAGCTTTCGATGGAACCCTATTAAGTATGTAGGCATCAGTTTTTAAAGCATAACCCCAAAGGTAATAAGGAAGATCTGTATAACACATCATCGTTCGCACCATATCCAATAAAGTACGATTGCTACGCTCAGACACTCCATTGTGTTGAGGTGTTCCTGGTGGGCTATATTGGGCGAGAATTCCATTCTCACTTAAATAATTTCTGAATTCTTCACTCATGTATTCACCGCATCGATCTGATATAAGGCATTTGATGAATTTACTAGTTTGTTTTTCTACTTCATTTTGGAATATTTTGAACTTGTCAAATATTTCTGACTTATGTTTCATCAGATAGACATATCCATATCTAGACTTGTCATCTATGAAAGTCACAAAGTATGTGGAACCATTATATGCGGCATGATTTAATGGACCACACACATCGCTGTGTATTACCTCCAGTAAATCTCCAGCATTGTGTCCAACACCTTCAAACTGGGCCTTTGTCATCTTCCCATAGATACATGACTCACAAATCAGATAAGGATCTATGGTAAGATTTTCCATCAAACCATCATTTACCAATTTGGATAGACGTCTAACACATATGTGGCCCAATCTCATATGCCATAATTTAGTATTATTTAATTCAGACTTCCTACTTGTATTTTTCTCTACATTAAAGACATCTCTATATGTTTCCAAAACATAGTGACCGTTTGATAAAGAACATTCACATTTCAATAAATTTTCTTTATCATACAAACATAAAGTTTCATCCTTAATGTTTATTTTATATCCCTCTTTATCTAATATTGGCAGTGATATTATTTGTCTGATAATTGAGGGAACATAATAGCAGTCATGTAAATATAATTTACATCCATTTAGGGCCTTGACATTTAATGTCTCGCCATTGCCAAGTCTAAGCTAGATCTCCCATTTATTCAGCCTTCATTTAACCCTCATTTCCTGCAGTTAATTGCAAATATGAGTAGGACTGCCAGTGTCTAACACTCATCCACTATTTGTATCTAAGGCTAATGAAATGTCAATAATTGGAAAAATAAAAAGCGTACCTGAGGGTCCTACTTTTCCTTTTAGCTCTGGACAGTCCTTCTTCCAATGTCTAGACTTCTTGCATTGTAGACATTGGTCACGAGCTACTTTCGATTTTGCGCATTTGCGCTTCTTGGAGTTCTTCTTTGATATCTTCTTCTCCGTCTTTATTTTCTTTGACTTCCCAGAATCTTTGAAGAGCCAGCTCCACCATGGAGATACAGTGTGGGGTTGCCTTTTCTTAAATCTTGCTCCGTCTTACGTAGCATGTTATGAAGTTCTTCGTATGTGGCTTGCATCGAATGCATATGGAAGTTTAATACAAAGCCAGCATAAGAACCAGGTAAAGAAGACAGAATCAAATTACGGCCCAACTGTTCATCAAACACAATGCCCTATCATTCCAGATATCGAATCTGGTCGATCATGTTCAAAATATGAGTGCTGACACTTCTCCCTCCTTGAGTTCAGCACAGAACAATTCCTTAGACCTTCGATAAAGTTCTATATCTTGATTTTCCTCGAAGAACTCTTTGAGTGTTCGCATAATGCTCCAAGCATCTGGTACTTCAATGTATTATCTCAGTAAATCTGGAACCATCGATCCCAAGATGTATGATTTCACCTTCAAGTTATCATCCTTCCATCTATCAAAAGTTTCTCGCTCTTCTGGAGTGGAGTCTGGATCGATATCAACAGGCAGTGGATTGATCGTGACATAAGTCAACTTTTCATACTCCAAGACAAGGCGTATGTTCATTTCCCATTCAAAATAGTTCTCGGCTCCTTTTGGCTTATTGGAATCCAAATGTTTTATCAATGGATTAGTGGCAGCCATCTACAAGACAATATTTTTGAGTAGTAGCATAATAATTTTCATTTCAAAAGTGATAACACTAATTGATTATGAAATTTTAAATCTATTAGTGTCATCCCACTACTTTACGTAATTTCGTAATCTCTCTTAACGGAAAAATAGAAATTTGACTATCAAAATTTCATAGCGGGAAGTGGATCCCATGATATTTACTCCAGCCTCACACTAATGATGATATTGGCCTTTGTAAACTCATTAGGTAGACCTGCAAGGTCAATCACTTCATGTGACTCCTAGTTTGGTCCTGAACCGTTTCTTATCCTCACACTAATGACGATATTGGATTAAGACGCATTCTAGGTGTATACTTGCCAATGTGCACTAATGAGCTTCGTATGTACACTCCCACACTAATGACGATATATGGTGACTGCGTTAAGTCATCACGCTACATCTAATGTTTTACCGGAGCGACCTAAGTTACGAGCACTTATACCCTCACACTAATGACGATATTGGATATAAGTAGTAAAAAATCATTCATCTCCGTATTGACAAGATGGACCATCCAATAATGCTCCAACATTATTAATACTATTACTTAATTAAAGTAATCACCTAATCACGGGAGATTTATGACAATCAAGTCATTAACTTAATTAGGTCAACTTTTTAATTTAAAACATGCAATACATATCCAATATGTCTTATGCATAATTAAATTAAAATTACTATGGCATAGATTCAAAAATATGTGTTGTGTGGTTAAGCCTTTGCTACTAATACCATCCTGTTGGGGCAGTTATGGAACCCCTAGGGTCGGATCGGTACCCTGCGCAGTGGAAGTAGGTCTAACCCGTGGATATCAAGCATGAGTGTATTTTAAAAATTAATAAAATATAATATTTTATTTTTCAAGTGTTTTAGGGAAAACCAGAAATATATCTGGATCTGGGAAAAATTAAACGAGATAAAAACTGGACAAAATATAATCTTTCGGGACCTATGCATCCTGCGTTGTGCAGCATGCAGTGGCGCTACAACGCCTAGCTCTCGGCCAATTTGGGCGAGAGCAGGCCAATTTTTTTTTTTTTTTTTTAAAAAATTTTTGTTTCTAAGAACAAAAACCCAAAATACACTAATTAAAATTCACCCAAAATAATTTTAATTTCAAAATCAACCCCAACACTTATTATAAAATAAACATATATAAATTCTAAATATATATATGCATTTCTTTGAATCAAATTACAACCCAAAATAGAATCCCAATAAGAAATATCTCATGAACAATTCTAGGTCACCCAAAGGTGGTCATGTGATTCTAAAATGGTAGTCATAGCTCTAAGCTTTAATCTAAAGTTCCAAACTATTATTAATTGTTTCATGTTCAACATGAACATCTTTGACCTAAAACATAAGCATGTTGTATTTATACTTCTAAAGTATCCTAACACAATTGATTAGTCTTATTTCAATATAAAGCTATGTTATCATGCATCTAATACACAAATGAATACAGCTTAGGAGAAGATCAAACATTACCTAGTAAGCTTGAAGTAAGATCCAATCTACCTCTCCTTTGTTGAAACTGTTGGAGAACCTCCAAGGTGTGCAAGCTTGACTCCAAGATCCAATCTTGTTTCCAATGCAACTAAGCTTCACTTCAAGATCCAATCTTGATTTCTCCTACATGAAATATTGTAGAGACCTCACAAGCTTCTCTAAACACTTCTCTAACTTAGGTTAATCTCTCAAGAATTTGCTTATGATTATTATTTTTCTTGTAATTAAAACATTCCTAAAGCTTGCTATTTATAGCAAAACTTAGGAAATTTTTAATTAATAAAAGTTGTAATCAACTTTTAAGTGGCCTTAATCTAATTTATCCAAATATGTATAATTAGGTGTGACTAATCTCCATTGTCTCCGACTTTGATTTAATCCAATTAAATCAAGCCAAGGATTAGGAAATGGATTAGTTCAATGTTTGCCACTTTGATTTAATCCAATTAAATCAAGACAAAACCACATATTATTACATACTTACAATTACCATAATATCCTCAAATGGTAGAGATAATTATGATTTTATAATTAACCCCTTGTGTAATTATTGAATTAATCCAATTAATCCAATTAGGTCAAAGTAAATAATCAATGTTATCTAATAACACTTAATTATCTTAATTAATAATTATAATATCGAATATTATCTTTTATCAAAATTAATCGGCTACTCAAGTACTCAACGAGTACACTTCATATTGGGACTCTCTAAGTTTAGACATGTTCGTCATATAAGCCTAGCTAATATGTACGCAATTCGGCCACCTCCGAATTCGCGAAGAACATGAACAACCTTTACATATGTTTCACAATCCATCCGTCGTAGGCTATCCGAGTTGTGCATAGGAAACATAGAATATACCGTCAAGTTTTCGAGATGCACATCTCATGTCGACATGTCCATGATTCTTCATAACTGATGTGATCCACCCTAGGTGATCGACTTTGGCCAAAGATATAAGAATCGTGACTTTAGTAACATGGATACCTAAACCCCTTATGGTACATATACGGGCCGACGGATCCTATCTTGCTTCGTACTTGATTACTTAGTGTATCGGTCCACAAAAAAATGAACATCTAGAGGCCAGACCATGAAAGGTTTCTGACATATATGGCATCAAAGTGTGGAGGATCTCACACAAAATCAATGTTATCCTATAGTCAAAGGATTACATATGCTACTCGACTTTAGGAGGTTCCTATTGACGGTGGTGTGTACTTCCAACTATTAGGAATCACCTATGAGTCATTCAGAATTTGCTTCAACGAAGACCCATATGTCTATACGAGTTTGTAAAACTCATGGTACATCCGGTTAAACCCTTGGAACTCCAATTAAAATATACGACATGTGTTAGTCTTCTAGGTTATAGGATTTCGACCGTATTCCAAAACCAACGACTAGGAATATTTACCTTAAGAATAGTTTACACCTAATGTCAAGACTATTCTAAGGTCGATGTCATTCTCAGCATATATATACATCAATCTAATATGCATAATGACAGTACTGAAAAATATAGTTATTTTATTAATAAATAATGAAATGTACAAGTCGGATTGGCACTCTAAGCACCAACTCCATCAGTTGTATCAGATGAATACCAACCCAAAAGAATACAAGGGTTGCCCTCATTTCTAATTTCCCGGCCACCAACAATAACTTCGAAGACAAGTGGTTATTCGTTGTGGGCCCCTACGGACAACAACAGCTAGTTGAACTCCTCACAGTACCCGATGTCTTCTCTGATAGAGGTAACGACCCGACCTCTGATTTCCCCTTTACTATCTCTCTTCGCATTTGGATGGGACCCGCTTCCCTCTCTTCTCGCGTATTCTTTTCCAAATTCTCCATCATGGCCTTCATGAAGATCTGAGTTGATTCCCTTTTCTTTTGAGCACTTTCTCTCTCACTTCACATGGTTTTTTCCATTTTCTCCATCCACTCCGTCGTCGAAGCCTCTAAAGATCTGTGGTTTCCGTCTCTTGCCATCACCTTAGTGTGTTTGATGTTTCTTGTACTGGTTTCCACAGATGGTGCCAACAGTTGACGGCTGTTTTTCGTTCCATGATTTATTCGGAAAAAACCACTCCTCGAACGAACCTCCCCCAAGCAGTGAATTTGTTTGGTTTGTTGGGAACCAAATAAAAACTTAGCAAGCAGAAAGAAAACACAAAGATAAACAAATGATTTAACGTGGTTCGCTGGAATGGATCCAACCTACGTCTATAGGCACAAGGGAAAATGAAGCTTTTTTACTGGCTCGAGTTTGACTGACCTCCTTTATTTCTCTAGCTTGAAATCTTTTCTCTTTATTATAAGTTACAAGTGTTTGCAAATAAAACTAATCAACCTTATACAATGAACACTCAACCTATTATATACTAAGTTAAAATACATTGTTTCACTAACTTTGTGACGTCAACCATGTTGCTAAGCCATTATTGTCTAGGCTTTCTTCCCCAATTACCTTATGGATTATAGTCTGGCCGCCTAGCACCCCTATGACATGCCACCTGAATCTCATTAAACCATGCGAGTTTTGGTAATGCTACACGCTATGCCACAGTGCCAACATGTATTCTAACCACTCCTATGCGATAGCGTGTGTTAGTCAATAAATTTGTAGCTCTGCTCTATCCCATCAGCCGCTGACCTACTTCTATCTCATCAATCATTGGGAAGCTAAAACTTCTGTTTAGGGGTTATATCACCTATTTCAGAACACAATACTGCAACCCCGACCAATATCCTCAGGTCGTTCCGTCAAAATAAGTAACGTCCTTCATTGCATCTACTAACAGGTCGGGTTGGTAGAAAAGCCTTCACTCTCCCCCCTACATTTTCTTCAAG